>JAVTVY010025329.1:0-112281 GCA_036873755.1 Hanleya hanleyi
TTTCGATCTCAAAATCTGACGTTTAACTAGGAAAATGTTGTTTTGCTGCATCAGCCAGTAATTGGCCCTCTGTATGAGGTTCCAATACTATAGGCTACCAACCCCTACCAAACATTCTATCCTATCTCCGGAACGACAAACACTTGAGAGCTGATACTCCGTGACTTTGTCGTTCATCATATTGCGGTCATGTTGAGCCCATTTGCATAACCCCTGAGCAGAAGAATAAAGAATGGAAAATAAATTTAATATAGTGACCATGCGGGCTTCCAGAGGAGTGATGTTTTCGTCATTTTTCTTAAAAATTCCAGCTTTTGTGTTAGAAAAAATGGGCAAAAGATATTTTATTTCATATCAGATTATTATTGACTAATTTATCATGCAGGTTTTTGACCGGAGAAAACTTCCAAAAATGATGTCATCATGGTGGCCATCTTGGATTTTTTTTTTGCAATTTCTAGTAGAGTTTGGCCCAAGAGTATCCAATCGTCTCCGTTCTCTCGTTTCCACCAAAATCTTTAAAATAACTATGCCCCGACTCACTAATTCTACATCACACATGCTTGTAGCCACGAAGTAGAAGCTTTTCCAAACTGGCGAAATTGACCCATTTCTTCAGGGTCACTGGACTAATTACCTTAATTTTTATGGTATCACCATATTGCAAAAAACGAAGTTAGGTGCGCAATTGGCTTTTTCCTTGATATTTTCCATTCTCCCCTATCTCTTAACATGGTGCTAAATAGCACTGGTGACAATATAGTGCAGATATTTTGCTAATCTTTGGTGCCGGGGTTTAAAGGCGATATAATTCTTCTAATTATCATCTAAATTGCATAGATTCGCACTGCATGGAAAGGTAATATATCGTCTATTTAGCGTAGATTCGCAAATCGATTTGTCATTCACTTTATTGTCACATAAGGGAGAGTCAATATATTGTCTATTTAGCGTAGATTCGCAAATGTGTTTACCTCGTCGAGATGGCAGAGAAGACAATATATTGTCTAATTAGCACTTTGATAATCTCATCTAAATTGCAAAGATTCGCACTTCATGGAGAGTTAATATATTGTCAATTTAGCGTAGATTCGCAATTCTGTTTTACCTCGTCGAGATGGCAGAGAAGACAATATATTGTCTAATTAGCACTTTGATAATCTCATCTAAATTGCATAGATTCGCACTTCATGGAAAGTTAATATATTGTATATTTAGCGTAGATTCGCAAATCTGTTTTACCTCGTCGAGATTGCAGAGAAGACAATATATTGTCTAAATAGCACTTTGATAATCTCATCTAAATTGCATAGATTCGCACTTCATGGAAAGTTAATATATTGTCTATTTAGCGTAGATTCGCAAATGTGTTTTAACTTCGGCGAAATTTCACAGAAGACAATATATTGTCTAATTAGCACTTTGATAATCTCATCTAAATTGCATAGATTCGCACTGCATGGTAAGGTAATATATCGTCTATTTAGCGTAGATTCGCAAATCGATTTGTCATTCACTTTATTGTCACATAAGGGAGAGTTAATATATTGTTTATTTAGCGTAGATTCGCAAATGTGTTTACCTCGTCGAGATGGCAGAGAAGACAATATATTGTCTAATTAGCACTTTGATAATCTCATCTAAATTGCATAGATTCGCACTTCACGGAGAGTCAATATATTGTCTATTTAGCGTAGATTCGCAAATGTGTTTACCTCGTGGAGATGGCAGAGAAGACAATATATTGTCTAATTAGCACTTTGATAATCTCATCTAAATTGCATAGATTCGCACTTCATGGCAAGTTAATATATTGTATATTTAGCGTAGATTCGCAAATCTGTTTTACCTCGTCGAGATAGCAGAGAAGACAATATATTGTCTAATTAGCACTTTGATAATCTCATCTAAATTGCATAGATTCGCACTTCATGGAAAGTTAATATATTGTATATTTAGCGTAGATTCGCAAATCTGTTTTACCTCGTCGAGATTGCAGAGAAGACAATATATTGTCTAATTAGTACTTTGATAATCTCATCTAAATTGCATAGATTCGCACTTCAGGGAAAGTTAATATATTATATATTTAGCGTAGATTCGCAAATCTGTTTTACCTCGTCGAGATTGCAGAGAAGACAATATATTGTCTAAATAGCACTTTGATAATCTCATCTAAATTGCATAGATTCGCACTTCATGGAAAGTTAATATATTGTCTATTTAGCGTAGATTCGCAAATCTGTTTAACTTCGGTGAAATTTCAGAGAAGACAATATATTGTCTAATTAGCACTTTGATAATCTCATCTAAATTGCAAAGATTCGCACTTCATGGAGAGTGAATATATTGTCAATTTAGCGTAGATTCGCAATTCTGTTTTACCTCTTCGAGATGGCAGAGAAGGCAATATATTGTCTAATTAGCACTTTGATAATCTCATCTAAATTGCATAGATTCGCACTTCATGGAAAGTTAATATATTGTATATTTAGCGTAGATTCGCAAATCTGTTTTACCTCGTCGAGATTGCAGAGAAGACAATATATTGTCTAATTAGCACTTTGATAATCTCATCTAAATCGCATAGATTCGCACTTCAGGGAAAGTTAATATATTGTATATTTAGCGTAGATTCGCAAATCTGTTTTACCTCGTCGAGATTGCAGAGAAAACAATATATTGTCTAAACAGCACTTTGATAATCTCATCTAAATTGCATAGATTCGCACTTCATGGAAAGTTAATATATTGTCTAGTTAGCGTAGATTCGCAAATGTGTTTTAACTTCGGCGAGATTTCACAGAAGACAATATATTGTCTAATTAGCACTTTGATAATCTCATCTAAATTGCATAGATTCGCACTGCATGGTAAGGTAATATATCGTCTATTTAGCGTAGATTCGCAAATCGATTTGTCATTCACCTTATTGTCACATAAGGGAGAGTTAATATATTGTTTATTTAGCGTAGATTCGCAAATGTGTTTACCTCGTCGACATGGCAGAGAAGACAATATATTGTCTAATTAGCACTTTGATAATCTCATCTAAATTGCATAGATTCGCACTTCATGGAGAGTTAATATATTGTCAATTTAGCGTAGATTCGCAATTCTGTTTTACCTCGTCGAGATGGCAGAGAAGACAATATATTGTGTAATTTGCACTTTGATAATCTCATCTAAATTGCATAGATTCGCACTTCATGGAAAGTTAATATATTGTATATTTAGCGTAGATTCGCAAATCTGTTTTACCTCGACGAGATTGCAGAGAAGACAATATATTGTCTAATTAGCACTTTGATAATCTCATCTAAATTGCATAGATTCGCACTTCAGGGAAAGTTAATATATTGTATATTTAGCGTAGATTCGCAAATCTGTTTTACGTCGTCGAGATTGCAGAGAAGACAATATATTGTCTAAATAGCACTTTGATAATCTCATCTAAATTGCATAGATTCGCACTTCATGGAAAGTTAATATATTGTCTATTTAACAAGGGTTTTCGCAAATGTGTTTTAACTTCGGCGAAATTTCACAGAAGACAATATATTGTCTAATTAGCACTTTGATAATCTCATCTAAATTGCATAGATTCGCACTTCATGGAAAGTTAATATATTGTCTATTTAGCGTAGATTCGCAAATGTGTTTTAACTTCGGCGAAATTTCACAGAAGACAATATATTGTCTAATTAGCAGTTTGATATTCTCATCTAAATTGCATAGATTCGCACTGCATGGTAAGGTAATATATCGTCTATTTAGCGTAGATTCGCAAATCGATTTGTCATTCACTTTATTGTCACATCAGGGAGAGTTAATATATTGTCTATTTAGCGTAGATTCGCAAATGTGTTTACCTCGTTGAGATGGCAGAGAAGATAATATATTGTCTAATTAGCACTTTGATAATCTCATCTAAATTGCATAGATTCGCACTTCAGGGAAAGTTAATATATTGTATATTTAGCGTAGATTCGCAAATCTGTTTTACCTCGTCGAGATAGCAGAGAAGACAATATATTGTGTAATTAGCACTTTGATAATCTCATCTAAATTGCATAGATTCGCACTTCATGGAAAGTTAATATATTGTATATTTAGCGTAGATTCGCAAATCTGTTTTACCTCGACGAGATTGCAGAGAAGACAATATATTGTCCAATTAGCACTTTGATAATCTTATCTAAATTGCATAGATTCGCACTTCAGGGAAAGTTAATATATTGTATATTTAGCGTAGATTCGCAAATCTGTTTTACCTCGTCGAGATTGCAGAGAAGACAATATATTGTCTAAATAGCACTTTGATAGTCTCATCTAAATTGCATAGATTCGCACTTCATGGAAAGTTAATATATTGTCTATTTAGCGTAGATTCGCAAATGTGTTTTAACTTCGGCGAAATTTCAGAGAAGACAATATATTGTCTAATTAGCACTTTGATAATCTCATCTAAATTGCATAGATTCGCACTTCATGGAAAGT
The DNA here is from genome assembly GCA_036873755.1 of Hanleya hanleyi. Classification (NCBI taxonomy): domain Eukaryota; kingdom Metazoa; phylum Mollusca; class Polyplacophora; order Lepidopleurida; family Hanleyidae; genus Hanleya; species Hanleya hanleyi. The sequence goes on from JAVTVY010025329.1 coordinate 4,501, forward strand.
TAATATATTGTCTATTTAGCTTAGATTCGCAAATGTGTTTTAACTTCGGCGAAATTTCACAGAAGACAATATATTGTCTAATTAGCAGTTTGATATTCTCATCTAAATTGCATAGATTCGCACTGCATGGTAAGGTAATATATCGTCTATTTAGCGTAGATTCGCAAATCGATTTGTCATTCACTTTATTGTCACATCAGGGAGAGTTAATATATTGTCTATTTAGCGTAGATTCGCAAATGTGTTTACCTCGTTGAGATGGCAGAGAAGATAATATATTGTCTAATTAGCACTTTGATAATCTCATCTAAATTGCATAGATTCGCACTTCAGGGAAAGTTAATATATTGTATATTTAGCGTAGATTCGCAAATCTGTTTTACCTCGTCGAGATAGCAGAGAAGACAATATATTGTCTAATTAGCACTTTGATAATCTCATCTAAATTGCATAGATTCGCACTTCATGAAAAGTTAATATATTGTATATTTAGCGTAGATTCGCAAATCTGTTTTACCTCATCGAGATTGCAGAGAAGACAATATATTGTCTAATTAGCACTTTGATAATCTCATCTAAATTGCATAGATTCGCACTTCAGGGAAAGTTAATATATTATATATTTAGCGTAGATTCGCAAATCTGTTTTACCTCGTCGAGATTGCAGAGAAGACAATATATTGTCTAAATAGCACTTTGATAATCTCATCTAAATTGCATAGATTCGCACTTCATGGAAAGTTAAAATTTCAGAGAAGACAATATATTGTCTAATTAGCACTTTGATAATCTCATCTAAATTGCATAGATTCGCACTGCATGGTAAGGTAATATATATTGTATATTTAGCGTAGATTCGCAAATCTGTTTTACCTCGTCGAGATGGCAGAGAAGACAATATATTGTCTAATTAGCACTTTGATAATCTCATCTAATTTGCATAGATTCGCACTTCAGGGAAAGTTAATATATCGTATATTTAGCGTAGATTCGCAAATCTGTTTTACCTCGTCGAGATTGCAGAGAAGACAATATATTGTCTAAATAGCACTTTGATAATCTCATCTAAATTGCATAGATTCGCACTTCATGGAAAGTTAATATATTGTCTATTTAGCGTAGATTCGCAAATGTGTTTTAACTTCGGTGAAATTTCAGAGAAGACAATATATTGTCTAATTAGCACTTTGATAATCTCATCTAAATTGCATAGATTCGCACTGCATGGTAAGGTAATATATCGTCTATTTAGCGTAGATTCGCAAATCGATTTGTCATTCACTTTATTGTCACATAAGGGAGAGTTAATATATGGTCTATTTAGCGTAGATTCTCAAATGTGTTTACCTCGTCGAGATGGCAGAGAAGGCAATATATTGTCTGATTAGCACTTTGATAATCTCATCTAAATTGCATAGATTCGCACTTCACGGAGAGTTAATATATTGTCTATTTAGCGTAGATTCGCAAATGTGTTTACCTCGTGGAGATGGCAGAGAAGACAATATATTGTCTAATTAGCACTTTGATAATCTCATCTAAATTGTATAGATTCGCACTTCATGGAGAGTTAATATATTGTCAATTTAGCGTAGATTCGCAATTCTGTTTTACCTCGTCGAGATGGCAGAGAAGACAATATATTGTCTAAATTTTATTCGTACACATATTTTGTTGAATAGGAAGCAATATATTGTCTAATTAGAGCATTGATAATGTGATGGAAATTGCAAATATCCGCAATTGAAGAAGACTTAATATACTTTCTATTTAACATATATTCACAAACGGTTTAACCCTATCGATCATGCTTCATTCTCTATTGTTGAACCCAGAAATGATATGTTGTTAATATAACAATAATACATGTATTATCTATGCAGCAGTAAATCCTTAACAAGTAAATTGAATGTGGATATCCCTTGTTTGTTGAACCTAGAAATGCCATATTGTTACAATCACTATAAAACCATTAAGTGAACAATTCTCGTGAGAACCAAATGGCATTCGACACTAGGGGTTGCGTCAAAATGATAAAAGGTCGACAATAATTTGATGATATTCCGTGCAGATTTTAGCAACTACCTCCCTAAAAAAAGAACTATATAGTCATCTGTGCGTCCATCCAAGGGGTGGTTTTAAAATTTGCAGTGCTATCGCGAAAGGCGCCGAATGTCCTCTCGGACTTACAGAAATGATAATGACAATGTCGCTCATGACAATGCTTCACCTTTGATTGTTGAACCTAGAAATGGCATATTGTTACCATGAAAACAATTCGAAGAAAGGGCGTTAATCACGAAAGCTGAAAACCTGGACTCTGGTATATTGTTTAACGATAATCTTTGCTCCATGCTACATGTAATGCTACATTATTATCTTCACAATGAATATATCATGTCATAAGTACATGTAATTTGGATCACCTTCTTCCACAAAAATGATATTAGATACCTGTGCATTGCGTTTACGTGATAAAATGATATAATTATATCTTGTACGATTTATCACACATCATTCGCACTGACATTTTCTTCCTCCGGTAGTGGCGCTATAGTCATGTCTTTGTCTCTTCAATGGGTGGTATTGGGTCCATCGACATAAGGAACACAAGAAGCTGCTTCACCGAAGAATCAGAACGGCCATATGTAATAAGTCAGTAATTAAAATTGTTGCTATGAAACACTCTTGTCGATTAACAGCGATACATACACAAATATTGTGTACGGGATACAAAAGTAGCCTTTTATTATATGTGGTATCAGGTCGTTTCGTCACGCGATATTCCGGCAAGCTACATTTCGGTAAGCGACATTTCGTCACGCGACTTTGACATGTGAAAATGTCGCGTGCCACAATGTCGTACTCTTCACTTTGTGCCGAAATGTTGCATGCCGAAATCTCGTATATGCCGAGATGTCGCGTGCCGAAATGTCGCGGATTTGTTATATATTCGACTTTTTACTGGAGATATATGTGTCACTTGAGGGGAGATTTGGAGTGTTTGATTCATACTTTTACTTCATTACCAGAAACTGAAATAGAATATGTTGTATCTTCTATCGACAATGTACAAAGAAAGTTAAAACCTGGCATGGAGATATCCAAACCATAGTTTATTAGGTCTACACTCATATAATTTGGGTTTCGATAGAAAAAACTCGGTAAAACAAAAGCCCGCTGCAACTGATATTTTCGATCATGGTCACATATGCTTTATTTCTTGTCCATGGACGCATTTCTGTGTTTGATGATATACCAGAGAGAAAAGGTAAATCTGTATAGGTGATTCTGCGGACGTTATATTTAAACTGACCAAGCCATTGAAATGACTTTTCGGTACATTGAGTGTTGACTTCGTGTGTTTTGACGATTTTTTTCTAACTTGGGAGTGAAATCTTTCTGTTTATGGACGGCTTCGCAGAAAGTGATCAGAGCGGATATGCCTATTATGCCTCCGTTCGCCAAATCTGGTAAAATCACTCGTTTGGGAACGATGATAAGCATAAGTATGTATCAAACTCAGTAAAGTCAGATATAATATCACGGAATACATGTATTATATCTAAATTCAGCCCTATATAAATCCCGTGCGAGTTGAAACTACTACTGTTAGCAATTCAGATGGATAGCTGGTTGTAACTATTTCAAAATCACGCCCACAGTAATTACACGCGGTAGCTCGTGGTCTAATATATAAACATTATCCCGAAACAGTTTCCAAATAAGGCATCATTTCCCGGCAGGGTCCGTAAACATCAAAGAGTTTACTCCCGCCGAAAAATCTGGCTTTGTTAGGGGTAGAAAAGATTGTGCCGTGCGAATATGTTAATCTCATTGGAGTAATCGTCAATTATTGTCAGAGCGAAAAGGTTGAAATGGTCGTGATTGTCTGATTTTGGGATCTTACATTGAACACTTTCAACACCCCAATCTGTGTCTCCTCCCGATTTATACCTCCATAATTAGTTTACAGTCAGCATCAAGAATAATTAGCTTTATTATACAGAATCTACATGAATGATTGATGCATGCGATTCAACTGGCTGATTTTGGTGAGCTATGTAGCATAATTAGAATACTAAAAACAAACTTGTTTTCTTAACTTCAATTTTTTTTTCATCGTTAGTCATAGTTACACGCAATATATTGCCTAGTATGTGTGTATCTTCCTATTTATGTCCTCTTAGTGCCCAATATACTGATAATTCCTGTGTAACACCAGTGACATGATTGAAGACAAGTGTTGGAAAAGTTTATTATTCGGAATGTCTGCATTTATTGTACGCATTATAAAGAGTTTTGTCAATGGAGACTCTGTTGAAATCAAATTTTGTAGTCTTGATTTTCAGATATTTCCCCAAGTGAAAATGTGCCTTTCCGTGAGAATGACCCCACAGTGCTATTTAGACAATATATTGTGAAGCCGGCGTGTGAAATTGAATCTGCGAATCTAAAAACAGATTTGCGAATCTACGCTAAATATACAATATATTATTCACTTTCCCCACAGTGCTATTTAGACAATATATTGTGAAGCCGGCGTGTGAAATTGAATCTGCGAATCTACGCTAAATAGACAATATATTAAGTATGCAGGAGGTGCGAATCGATGCAATTTAGATGCGATTATCAAAGTGCTAATTAGACAATATATTGTCTTCTCTGCAATCTCGACGAGGTAAAACAGATTTGCGAATCTACGCTAAATATACAATATATTAACTTTCCCCGAAGTGCGAATCTATGCAATTTAGATGAGATTATCAAAGTGCTAATTAGACAATATATTGTCTTCTCTGCAATCTCGACGAGGTAAAACAGATTTGCGAATCTACGCTAAATAGACAATATATTAACTCTCCCTGAAGTGCGAATCTATGCAATTTAGATGAGATTATCAAAGTGCTAATTAGACAATATATTGTTTCTTTCTGGGGAACAAGAGCTCCAAGTCCCAGCATCGCACATATGTATATAGTCTACATTTTATGCAAATCATTCGTGTATTTCGAAAAGGAAAACGCCGACATTCTCGGTATGAGCAAACTGAGAAGAATGGAATGCGCTCGCGTGAAGCTTTCTCGCGATGACAGATTAAGGAAAGAGATATTCAGCGTTTTACGTCATGTTACATTGTACGTCACAGGTTATGTTGACTTTGGTCCATGGAAGATGAGCGTTATCCGCTTTAATAAGTATCGGCGACCTCAGTGGGGTATAACTTGTCATTGACGTCACGGACAAGTCGAACGATATTCTCGCTCACCCGAATCAGTCGGTGTACCTCCATTCGCAACTTCTCGGGGATCTCCGGTTTGAGATGTCCCCTTCGTAGATTTCCGCTCGGGATTTCCGAATGGGTGTACCTCGTGTGAGGGAGGATACTCGAACAATGTCGATCATTCCGTCAGCAAGTTTACTCTGCTGCATAATCTGGTAGTGGGATGAATTCTCGTTCAATATTTACGTTCAGTTGAATCGATGCAGGGGGCATATTGCGGTCGGTGGATTTGTTCGGGGAGAAACAGAATATATTGTATAATTAGCATCTCGTTCTAAATAGCAAAGTATTCTAGAAAATATCTGCAAATTAGCAGCTTTGCTAATTAGATTCTAATTATATGCGAGAGAATATAAGCCAATCGCGCACCTTAATGCGATTCTGAGGGATTCGTAGTAGCGCGGTTCATGTTTACAAGTGTATACCAAAATGTGAGGCTTATGCTGTTGCGTATATCACTACTGTATTGTACTGGCTTCTTCACAACAGATGATTGTTCACCTCGAACTATGATTACTATCATCAATTTAATATATCGTGGTGATTGTACTGCCTCTCTGCCTGTACCACCTGGTTTCCATTAGCACTACATGTAAAAGCTCGGCGAATATCACTTACTCTGCTATGGACCACCTGTTCATTACCAGGATTTGTGACCTGCTAAGTATCAGTTGATCAATCATTCTTTTATCACCCATACATCCGTCTGTATATCATCAAATATGCAACAGTGTTCATGTCAAAGGGATGTCATTGCGGTCTGGAATTACATACCCTTGTAATTTCGTAACTCCCCTGAGATTAATTTAGAATCGTGACTGAGTGCAGAATTTTGTACAAATCCGGTTGTCTCGATGATTTGACAAAATCTGGTTTAATTATCACGAGTTACTTGCTAAATAGACATGTGATCATCAAAAATGGCAGGACATATTTTTCTGAATTTAGTGAGCAGCTGTAGATCATGATAATCTGACATGCCTGTTAATCCTGGCAGGAATCGTATACCTATAAATTGAAGTATCTGGTTTGGTCAGGTAATTTTCAGATAATATTGACTGAATAACAATATATATACAAGCTTATACCACAACACGACTAAACATGAAGGACTTTTGTAATCTCTGTAATCGATATATCTCTGTATATTATATTATAATGCCAATGTGTGAAATACAAGGATGTTTTCTTGTATCTGAATTTAAGCCGAAAACACTATGCCACACGACTTCAGGACAGAAGAACTAGGAACATATAATACTTGAATATACAGCAAAAATGTGTTCAAAATACACAGCAGAAATAAATACACTAAATTACCAGCGTCTGGTCCGTCATTCTTTATTCAGTCATCGTCCATTAAAGAATCTCAGCATAGGCAGCAAATTAAAAGAAACAGTCGTAGTATACATGAACAAAGGCTAGTTTTCTGCAGGAGAGAAATGGTAAACAGTTTTCAATGATTCCGGCAAGAAAAATCCGTATCGCTGATCAGTATTCTTAATACATATGATATTCGTCGTAAAATTGTCATCTAGAGAATGATGTATATCAGTCACGCTTTGATTGTGACTGTTCATATGAACAGCATGAGGATCTTGAAGTACATGAGTTCGTACGGCTCCTGTCCCTGGGTTAATCGGAATTAGACACAAGCTACGAAACGAAACGCCATCGTGTTTTGCTATCAGCATACGGTATGTATCGTCAAATTTGAGAAATTGAGTGGAGGCGCTCGGTGGTATAGCCCTGTTTTATCAGTCACATTTAACACAGGACCTAGCAAATGCTACTAGGCGGGATATGTATACCCCATATATTCAAAAACTGTATTTGTGTGTTGCAGAATAATGAAAAGTAAATTTTACTGTCTGGTTGTAGCTCACATCCGATATTTAGTATACAGTCCTGGTCCACAGACGACTTCCCGCGTTGAGAATCGAAAACTTTTTTATTCAGATGAATTTCCGAGTCGTTATCCCACGTAGTATATAATGTTTCTGAATCACGCTTAGATTGTGTATGTTCACTTGGACACCATGGAGATGTAAAACACATAGCCTTCAAAAGGTTCATTGATCCCCGGTTAGAGGAAATAGACATTAGTTGTGAAACTTAGCGCCAGAGATGTTCTTCGTTACTAGCATATTGTTGCTGTCGGTGTGCGATATCCATCCAAAAATTTGAAAAACTTAGAAATGTGGTAATCGATGCTATGGATGTGTTGAACTCTTTTTCCGGAAAATTTATATAGCGTTGATTGACGTTTACACATGATCTGGCAAATGCACAAGACGGTATATACGCCATATGCGGGTTCCCACTGTATGATTGCTATCCAGAAGTGAGTAGTTAACTATACCAAACTTTTAATCGTCTGCCTTGTCGTGAGGTCGACGTGAGAGGTCCAAGTATGTGTACTTGAATTTAAGTTTAATGCTATCCTAGTTTGTATAGTCATCAGATCTGATATTTAATATGTAGCCGTTGTCCACTAAAAAATTCCCACGTCATTAATAGTCGGAATACAAGCGTCTAGTCTGTCATTCAATATTCAGCCGTCGTCCATTAAAGAATTTCAGTGTCCATAATCCAAAGACCTCCTCCTGCAAGACAGAAGTGGTCAGCGGGTTTCATTGATGCCAGCAAGTCATCATGATTTTCCAAAATATCAAATCCGTATCGTTGATCAGTATTCTTAATCCAATTGATATACGTTGTAAAGTCGTTATCTATAATGTATCTCAGTCACGCCTTGATTGTGACTGTTCATATGAACACTATGAGGATCTTTTGATACATAGGTTCATACGGCCCCTAGCCCCGGGTTAAGCGGAATTAGACACAAGTTACGAAGCGTACCGCCATAGATCTTGTACGCTACGCTCGTATTTTGCTATCCGCCTGCGATATGTATCGCCAGATTTGAGAAACTTCGAGTGGAGGCGCTTGCTGATATAGCCCTCTTTTACAGCCTTCTGCTATAATGTTTTGTGACGTTGATTAAAATCGTCACATTTAACACGGGATCTAGCAAATGCTACGAAGCGAGATATGGATACGCCATATGCAGTTCCCTCTGGTATATTACTGTCCAGATAGGTATAGTTTACAATGTCAAAATTGTAATCATCTAATTCGTCGTAAAGTCGACTAGAGAGAAGGCCCGCTTCATTTTCATAGAGATATAGGTATAGATAAGATGTGCCGCTAAGGCCATTTGTAGTTTCTTCAAATCCAGTGAAGGTGGATAAATAGCCTTCACTGCGTCATTTATATAGCGATTATTCACTGCAAGAAGATCGTCTATATAGCATCCGGTGAATGAGGAAGAACGGGCTTTGAAATAATCTGTATTTGAAAGCGTCTGCATATAGTCGTATTCATAAGAAAACAGCTATATGTCAGTCATAAGGGGTGCACAATTAGTACCCATTGGAATACCTATATGCTGTTGATATATTGTATTCGCAAATTTCACATAGATATTACAACACATATAAGGGAAGTGGGAAGAGGTGCCGACATACTGACTGCGTCACATGACTTTACAGAATAGTCTTCTGGTAAACCTATTCTAAAGCACATAGCAATATAATTAATGAGAAAATTGAGCAACTCTATAAACAAAGAAAAATCCCATGCATGATGAATGATGGAATTGGCGCGATATGGAAGAGGTGGGAAAAATTGACGACGTCTGGCGACTAAAAATCAACCATATGACTCGACACCTAACATTCAGACCCGAGAATTCGGTGGATTCTCGGATGTAGACTTAGTATCTCTGCCGCGCTTTTACTGCAGCTCTTCATGTGGAGACAATGAAGTATCCACACGACCCCTAGCACCAGTTTAAGCGGAATTAGATACGCTAGCTCGGGAGCTATTCTCGTACGACAGTTAGCATCAATTTTCAAATAAACATGAAACGGAATTTGAGAAAAAAATAACGGTTTCGTGCAAAAGAGTAGATCAGAGTAGAGGTCAACGGATTTCAATGAGGGTAGCAATGCATCATAATGTTCTAAACACAAAATCATTATCATTGAGCAGTAATTTTTATCCGAATGAATTGCCACGTGGTTTTGTAGAGTATAATGTATTCCAGTCATGCTTTGATTGCGACACTTCATTTGAACACTATGGAGATGTAATTAGAGAATAACATGAGATGGTGGTGGAGAGAAACGCCGGAATACTGGCAATAAATCAGACAAGTTACGAAAAATCTGTCGCTCTGAGCACTGTAAGCTTAGGTATCGTGTAGTGTAGGAAACAAACTGATGCATTAACTGACTTCTTTTAGGCTTACAACTATTAGGGGAATTCTGAAGCTTCACTAATAATTTGCTAGAGATGGATTGTCCGTTGCGTGTCGTGATCGTGACGCTCAAATGAACAGCTTAGCTTCGGTTAATCTAGAAAACTATCAGGTCTAAAAGGGAACTGAGCGTGATATTAAGCAGTTGAAATAATACTTTTCAGATATGAAAGTGACGACAAGAGCACAGTTATCTCAATGATAACTGGTAACGACTCGTATACTTCAATAAGCTAGTTTACTCTCATCAGCTATATTGTGTCTATAAGGGGTATCGTTGACTTTCGTTCAAAGGAAGTCACCCCATATATTCTACAAAACCGACATTTAAAGACAAATTAGCATTCTAATCAATTGCGAATTAATAATGAAATTACTATATCCTTCAAAACTGTCATCGATTCATTAAAAACTGCATTTTTAGCCTGTCTACTTTTCGGACTTGGGGTTTGCTTCGTTCTTTTAATATGCGATTTTGGCAGTTATCTCTATTGCAGGAAATAATTTCAATCGGTAATACATGCGGTAAAAATCTTCGCAAAGAAATTGAATGTTCAGCGTTGAAATTGCTTTCTAAGATAGCATGTTGCATGCACAATTTTTTACTGGGCCATAGAATTCTATTGTTTACTGGGCCATAGAATTCTATTGTTTACTGGGCCATAGAATTCTATTGTTTACTGGGCCATAGAATTCTATTGTTTACTGGGCCATAGAATTCTATTGTTTACTGGGCCATAGAATTCTATTGTTTACTGGGCCATAGAATTCTATTGTTTACTGGGCCATAAAATTCTATTGTTTACTGGGCCTGGGCCATAGAATTCTATTGTTTACTGGGCCATAGAATTCTATTGTTTACTGGGCCATAGAATTCTATTGTTTACTGGGCCATAGAATTCTATTGTTTACTGGGCCATAGAATTCTATTGTTTACTGGGCCATAGAATTCTATTGTTTACTGGGCCATAGTTCTATTGTTTACTGGGCCATAGAATTCTATTGTTTACTGGGCCATTTCTATTGTTTACTGGGCCATAGAATTCTATTGTTTACTGGGCCATAGAATTCTATTGTTTACTGGGCCATAGAATTCTATTGTTTACTGGGCCATAGAATTCTATTGTTTACTGGGCCATAGAATTCTATTGAAATTCATGTTATATTTTAGATTTATGGTTCAATTGAAATTCGTGTTATATTTTAGATTTATGGTCCAATTGAAATTTGCGTTATATTTTAGATTGATGTTTTATATCATATTCATATAATTTTGTTTCCCTAAAGTCTGTTATTTAGGAGGATTCACCAACAACTTTGTTACATGTGAAAATAACGCAACCCCTTAAAGACGTCTTGTGCGCAATTGATATGTTCATGGTGTTCATATGAGCATTCTCACAGCGTGCCTGATATATACATCCATTTCAAACTCTTCAACAAATTTTCACGAGATTCAAGATGATATGGTCGTTCATATACGTTGCCCGCGTAATTGGACAGCTGATCCTCGTCTCTATGTGGACCATGCTAGAGCTAATGTGCTAACACATCACAATGCACATTTTATTGGAAGCAGCAATGAAGCCAGAGGGTCCGTCATATTCCTGAAAATTTGTTTCATTTATTATTCATGTAGAAAATCTGTAAAAATCATTGATATCCGCGGGCGTTGCTGGGGTAATGTCGCATCAGCTACAGAACAGGTGTTATTCCTCATCAATATTATGTGTCATTCCTCAGATACCGTTACTGGCGGTTTTTGCCCCAGTCCTTTCCTTGAAATATTGATGAAACTAGTTTGCACACAAATAAGACTGCATACACCTATTAGCGCCGAGGGGAAGGAGGGGTTGCCCTCTAGAGAAATAACAGATATACAGCTATATGTTTCATATGCTTCATGCTTTCCCGTCTCATTGGTACTCACAGCAGTGTGAACACAGATATTTGATCGAAGCAGCATCATATTCCCAATACAGTATGGACTTAACAGCATATTACTTCATCGGAAGATTTGCTTTGTTAATATAAAATAGGACAAACATCATTTGATGGCCTTGAAATTTAGATATTTTTATGCTTGTGTTGAAAATGGTTTATGCTTGTGTTGAATGTTTCAAGAAGCGAGTTGGGCAATTGGTGCTCAACCGTGTGATAAATGGAGGGCCAACACCTCTGTGTCGTATTTGCTAGATGTCTCGTATCACATCCCGCTCACAGTTCACGCTCTCCAGATATTTCATGTAATAAAACGAGACAATGCATGATTGTGAAATCTTTCGTGTACTTTCACCTGTTTTGAGAAGGTATTTGTCACACTCAATATACTCCAAGACTAGGCGGTTGTGTGGATTGATGGGGATATGAGTTCTCCATGGGCGACGGCTGGCAAATTATTTTCCACAAATGTCTGACCTGATGCTTATATCGCTTAATCTTTAATGTACCTCAAGAATAAAATTCCTCATATTTCTTCAGTCCATCTAAATATGCGGGATATACTTTCATGGGATGTTCTTGTCCATGACTTTGTTTGAAATTCTCATTAGTAACATTTACGTTGCATGTGGTAAGACAATACCAACGGCATAGGTATTCCAACGAGTTCTAATGGGGTCTTATTGTGGGCTTCTTGTATTTCTGATAGCAAACTACGAACATAACGTGCAAGATCTCTGGCATTACGTTCCGTAACTTGTATTTAATTCCGATTAACACGGGGCTAGGGGGCCGAACGAACTCATGTATTCATATGGGCATGGTGTTTATATGAACAGACACAATCAAAGCCGGACTAAGATACATCATACTCTAGATAGTGACATTACAACGAAACTCATATGGAATAAGAATACTGATCAGCGATACAGATTTGAAATATTTGGTACATCATGACGTCTCGCCGGCATCAATGAAAATTGTTGACCGCTTCTCTCTTGCAGGAAACTAGCCTATTTTTATGTATACTATGATTTAGTGTTTCTTTAATTTGGTGCTATTGCTGTTATTTGAATTAGGTCTTTGGATTATGGGCCTGAAAATGCTTTAATTGACCAAGGCTGAAGTTTAAATGACGGACTATGTATCGGTCTCAAAGCGAGTGCGCTGTGACGTGCCAGTTATCACTGCATCGGTTATCGCTGCATCAGTTATCACTGCATAAAATACCTTGATGTGGTAGCATAGGGAGAAGGCAAATCGACTAACCAGACATTTGTAGGCGTGATTCAGAGCAGAGAACGCGCCTCACTGCGCCTTCCTTTTGTGACCCATATCGGAAAGCCCCGATTGTGCTTTGCTGTTGGCAGACATATCTGTTCTTGTATGATACGACTTTATGTAGAAATTTTAAAAATATGGAAAATTCCAGTCCCCCATTGCTACACAGACCGATCTTCTTATTTGGGTTAATCCCTGTATATATGATCCTGATCCACGAAGGCTATATATTCACCATTTCGGGATATGAAGGAAAGTTCCTATAGTTCAAATGAGATATCATATCAGGACCTATCTATACAGATAAAACGGCTGTCTCTCACATCGACTCCACGACATGGTTAACTATCCATTCATAGAAAGTATTATAATATCCCGGAAGAGCATGTATAGGCTGCTATTTAGGCCGTGAATATATTTCGCCTATTACTAAATGCTAACTTCTGCGCAGAAACCAATTGCATAAACCGATTCGACAAGGCTATAACGACTTCACTCGATGTCTCTCAAATTTGGTGATGAAAATCGTAATCGTTTGTAACTTGTTTCTAATTCCGGTTAGGGACCGTATGGAATGCTCAAGAAAACCATTAAGAAATACATTTGGGTAAAAGAATACACAACAGCAATACACATTTGAGGATAGTAACATCATGATCTCTAGCCGGCATCATTGAAGCATGTTGACCAATTCTCCCTTGCAAGAAAATAAATTGTATTCATATGACTGGGTTGTGACTGGTTGTCATATGTTGGATGTGTTATATGTTGTATCTTGTCCTAGATCGTGCTCGTGGAATTATTTGTGTATTCTGGGTTCCTTCCCACAATAAAAACCATCAGGTATGTATGTATAAAAATTCTTGTTTCAGTAGAAAGTTGGCTGACAGCTACGTCGAATATCGGAGAGAAATACCACTTGAACAGCCAAACTATCATGTATCCCCCATTGCAGCCGTGTTTTAACTTCACGACCCTTTATTAAGGCGGAGTGATTACATGTACATAGGGTGGGTTATTACATGTATGGACTATTTGTTTTAAAGTTCTTCCATTTCACAGGACCTTGGACAATTCGTGTCCATTACTAAATCCCACGTGTCCCATACCGGTACATATTCTTGGAAACCTGCTCAACGTACGTGTCAGAAGAACACTTCGTAGTTGGTTCTTGTGGTTCTTCTCTTCGACATAAGTATGACAAGCTGCCACAGTAATTATTCCACGATTGATTCTGTCCACATTCCACCCTTTCCTTTCGGTGACTGTATTGATTTTCACACCTGTTCGCTGCACCTAGACACTGCAAAGGACGGCGAAGAACGTTCGTAAAGTGCGAAGAGCCCTGAGCGGACCCCTCTTGGCTTGCGATTTTTAGAAGCTTTTAACCCAGCTGTCAAATACATGCATTATATGAAGACGTGACCTAATGGCACGTTATGGTTTCTTTGTGAGAGTGATATTTACGCATAGTCCCTCGATACCTTACCAGAGTGTTAGTTTTTACATCTTGGTCATGGAAATGGGATAAATGATCTTAGAATCGAGTTCGACATCCGTAAAGACAACTGACCATTCCTATTTATCCCGCTTCAGACAAAGACATCCACTGAAAATTACCGATCACGTTCACATGGGCGTCCGATATTTTTCCATCCACCGCAGTAGATTGTAATTAGTTTAATTCCTTTATAGTCGATCCAGTTGCAAAGCATATTTGGGGGGGTCTGTGTGAAATGTATTGGGGGGGTCAAAAAGAGTTATTATTAGTGAGGGGGTGTGGACTACAATTTTATTATGGGGGGAGGGTATTCTTTGCCTCAGAAATATATTAGGGGGGAGGGGGGTCGGTAAAAAAAAAGAATTTACCCGGCGGGGTACATTTAGAAAACCATCCACGGGGGGGTGCGTTTTAAAATTGCAATGGCCCTTTCGCGTCCATCACTCGTCGGTCTTCATTTTGAATATTTAAACAAGTTAATATGTAATAAAGGTGAGCTTTAGGCAGTTGCAGTTCTAAACTAGACAGCATTGAATTTGTGAACAGTTCCTATTACATCGTAATCATAGATATCGGACGCTAATGGATATTGCAAACGTGTGACTTCACATGCAGTTTCTGTTTCATGAGCAACAACAACATCTGGCCTAAGTTGTTTACAACCTATTCTTTCACCTCAAATTCTTCATTAGATTTTTAGAAAAGTTCCTCAACGGGATGAATTAGTTACATCGGTTTTCAGCGACCCATTTTATCGAAACATACGGGTCAATACAATATATATTGGGCTCAGCTATAAAATATAAATTTTATAGCTTATAAATTTAAAAATATATATTTTAGTCCCCATAGATTTTTCGGCTGATGCCTCGCCCAATATTAATTTTTAATGTCCCTATATATTTCTGTATTGAGTCACTGACAAACCGTGTAACTGATCATATCAGCCCTTCGAGCACAACAGCTTTCCTCTCTTTTTGAAAACAGATGCACGGTTCCAAAACGTCGCGTTTCAATGTCATAATAAACCAGCTGATACGTTCTGATACGTCCTTTCATAAACATACTCTCTCAGGTCGTGACTGAAACTGGAACACATCATACTCCCATTATTCCACGTGATCATAGAATATGTAAATTATGTCATACTGGTGCGGTAGAGGATGAAATGGACTTCACTCTTCACTGTTCCCATTATTATGTTCTAAGAGCCGAATTATTTTGTGAGCTCATTGCTGTCGTTGCCATGTACGTCCGTACGTCCGTCCGTCCGTTAACGCATTTTAGGCAAAACCGCTTGAGATACAACCACCAAATTTTCAACACTTATTTATCTAGTGCTAAGTCAGACGCCTATTGAAAGTGGCTTCCCTCGGTCCATATTTTACAGAGTTCTGCCCCTTTACAGATATATTAATTTCTATTCCAGTCCTACATGTATATGCCTGAATGTAACCAACTATATCTGCAGAACTGTGTTCGGTATAGCTACTATATTTTGGAAACTTATTTATATTGATGTATTCTACAAGCCAACAAAGGATAACCCGCCTCGGCTTATGGAGTTATGCCTCTTTCGGATGTAATAATCTCCAATTTTGTTATCTGTAGCTGAATGTACAAGTTAAATCTGCAGATCCCTGTTCGGTACAGCTTATTCGTCTCGGTTCTTATTTTACAGAGTGCTAAGTCAGACGCCTATCGAAAGTGGCTCCCCTCGACCCATATTTTACAGAGTTATGCCCCTTTACAGATATATAATTTTCTATTTCTGTCCTATATGCCTGAATGTACTACTGGTATATCTTGATCATCCCACATAGAACTATCACTTCCCTAAGTCACACTACACATGGGTCACAATCACTCGGGGAAAGCCGAGGGGTTTTGATTAGATCATGCAATCTCATGTTCTACTCTGACTCCAATCGATCAGTTTGATGTTATAATGAGAAACAATTATTCTCCACTTAGTGAACTATCTGTACATATATCTGTAAGGTTTTTCAAGCCCGCTCAGAAGCACTCCAACGGGATATGTCTTAATTCTATATTGTTGAGTACTGGTGAATATGAAGTGTCCACAACAATATGATAATATTAGTATTTTATACTGATCTTGGCACAGTAGAACAATATTAGGGATTATACCATTGTTCTCTTATTTATTGCTTATTTCTGATGATGTTGCAATATGTGTTACTCATGTATTTGCTCGGTCAGTAATAGGTGTATTGCAAATAAATTCAAATTCAAATCAACAAAGGATGCCACAATGTTACCCAGGATCCTCACGTTGGAAAGTTCCCCATGACGTTCCAGAACTACATCAATTTCCATGAATGGCATGGTCACGCCACTCGTTTTGAAAACGGATGTGCATAGAAATGCCTCTAAACGCATTCCCAACATCCAGCAATCTCCTGGTTTCTATTGCATATAACTTTCGTCTAATCGGCTACAGGAATGATCTCTGCTCCACCAATGTAGAACGGAAAGAATAGTTCATATGACTCTATGATCTTCCACTGATTTGGCGTCTTGATTGTCATGGATCGTCAGCGCGTGATCGGTAATGCATGAACGATTTAATTTATGTCATAATTGAAACGTATACTGGCATGGTTGGCAAAACTGCATAGATAGAAACTAAACTGTGTGACATGCTTCGCGTAATACACAGCGCGCATAATAATGTAACAGCTCATTACATGAGCCTGTGGGTGAGATTAGATTTGAAGCACTTTTTAAAAAGTGGAAAATGGATCCACGCTTAATGAATGGGTAATCAGGTCTCATAATGCACGGGAATCTTTTATCTAGGAACGGCGAATACCTCCACGACTCCACTCCACGACACGACGTCAACTCTTGGACAGTAATATCCCGGAAGGACCTGTTTATGGCGTGTACATATCTCGCCTAGTTGCTGACAATATATGATGGTGTAGAAACCATTTGTAAAAACTGATTCGACAAGGCTACAACGACTTCAACCAACGTTGCTCGAAAGATCAAAATCGCTCACATTAAAAGATCTGTGGCGGTTCGTTTTGTTACTTGTGTCTAATTCCGGCTAGAACAACATGTAACCCATTATATTCATGATCTTTAACTAAACCGACACAATAACAGACTGACACAAGGTATCCAGAGAACGACTTGGAGATATATTTGGCAAAAAGAATACAGATCATTGAATATCATCTCTTGTCAGCGTCATTGAAACCTGCTGACTGTATCACTCTGGCAAGGAAATACATTTTATTGGTATTTTTTTTTACTTTGTGCCTTTTTGCAGCTTGGTGCTTATATTGTCTTAAGAAATCGTAATTTCGTTTATAGACCCAGAGATTCTTCGTGGACGAGGACTGGATACTGAACGTGGGATATGGCGCTTGTAATGAAGAGTTTTATCTGGAACTTCTCCATTACAGCCAGATTTGAATCTGACCGTATGGTTTGGGCTCGGCCATATGTTACATAATGTAGGAGATGTTATGTGTTGTTTCTCGTCTTAGATCGTGTGTATGAATGTCCTTCTTTTAGTAGAAGTTTGGCTTAAAGCTACGCCGGATATCGAAAGTGGAGATGGGTATGATTATTACAGTGAAACATCTATTCTGTTAAATTAACAGAAAGTTTGTTTGAAATCTGTCCGAGATTCTATTATATTTAGAAGTCGGCGTATACACACAAGGCAATTTTATGGACAACAACGTCTTCATACTTTCGGCTTGTTTAACGATAGTGAATTAGTTTGTATTAGCTTTAAACGGACGGAAGTATCTCCAACGAAACGTCAGCTTCAGAGCAATACATAAGCTCTTGCTAAAATTTCATTCTAAAACAACCCAAACTCTTGTCTCTTACAGAAAAAATAACTTAGTTGAACAGAATGGGTTTTCAGCTAACCAGTATTTGAAATACAACGCAAAAATATATCGTGAACTTCGTCTCACTCATTCCGCGATATAGTCTTTTGAAGACGATTGTCCCTTTCTTCTGTTTAATTATGTCTATAGATATTCAATGCAATTTTGAATTGTAATTTCTCAAACACATCAGCATTATTTCGACTAATCTACAAGCACCCTTCTTGTGTGCTTAAGTGTGATAAATGTGTGAGTGCATGTTGTAGATATCATTGTTTGCTGCTTGATAGATGGAAGTCAGAATTGGTAAACCCACATTTCTAGTGTCTGATTTTAGTCGACTGAGTTTGTCGTTCTCTTGCTCACACACGGCATTGAGATAGCAGGGTATTGTTTCTACCGAATTGTCATATTCACATTCATGATTCGCTCACTCCCCTCCAGACAACCTAAAGTAGATGAGAGGCAATTAAGCATGACAATAAATCTCCTATTACAGCCGTTTTCCCGCGGCCCTTCATTAAGGCAGAGTGATTACATCAGATCTGTGCTTACATATCAGCTATCTGTTTAGAAGTTCTTCCTTTTCGTGGCGACCTGAAACAGTTCCGGCCCATTACAAAATCCCACATGTCCCATATCGGTACCTTGGAAACCTGAACAACTTATAATATTAGCAGACCACATCGCAGTTTACGACGCACAAAATTTCTCTTCGACCAAAGGCGGTACAGCAATAGCTCCAGCTTAATCCTAACCACAGTCCACCTCAATCTTTTAATCAGTATATTCTCACCTGTTTGCTGCAGGTGGACACTCCAAAGTTGAGACCTGGACGGATTCTACCTGTATGCATGTAGGATCCATGGATCCCTTCTTTGTCCGCTATCTGAAGAAGGCTTTCACTCTACTGTCAAATGAAGAGGTTGCCCAATGCTTTTATGCTATATATACTGTTCTGTATGAGAGGGACATATACATGTGACGAAGATACAGTGTAGCCTAGGCCTCAGATTCAACAATCAGTATTCAGCCGTCGCCCACAAAGAATTAAAGTTACGATATTTTCTTAGCAAGAATTCACAGCAGGCATAAAATGAAATTTAAAACAGGTCTCTCGATGCCTAACAAGTGTGTTAGTGTTTCCCTTATAGTTATGTGAATTATCAAATTTTAAACTCAATTCAGTCAAGCCAATTCATCAAACAATGATTTTTGACATCCGTAAAGGAAATCCTACTCTAGTTTACACCAAGAATTGCCTAATTTTGGTTATCTTATGCTAGTTCATAATTGAATTACAAGCGTCTGGTCCGTCATTCATAATTCAGCCGTCGTCCATTAGAGAATATCCGTAAAATTACAAGCGTCTGGTCCGTCATTCATAATTCAGCCGTCGTCCATTAGAGAATGCATCTTTTACTACTTGTTGGACGTTGTTATAAGCAGTAGCTGGCGTCATTAGCGTTACAGAACTGCATTTTTTCCCAGGTCTCGATGAAAACCTGTGCCAAATTTTTGCTTTTATGAAAAAAAACTCACAAGTCGCTGGAAAATCTGCACAAATTGATTGGACTATAGTTATCAGAGAACTGGTGCATTACTTCTCATGTTAAATAATCATAGCTCGATAGAGGGATACAGTATTTACTGAATCACACTGTTATCCAGTCAGACTCGAAAAACCTTCCGTTGTGTATACCATGAAATTAAGAGAGGAAAAACCTACTGTTGCGTATTTAATCAGAGATTTAACCGCAAAGTTTATATACGTCGATCAGAGTGGAGATGTTGTTCTGATGAACGCTGAAATTCTTTATAGACGGCGACTAACCATATTCCCATGTTGTTACTCTAGAATTCATCGATGTGCAACGAAGTTTTCATACGACACACTGACGACCTTGAGGATATGGACAACGGCTGCAAACCGTATGTTGGAGCTGACGCGTAAAATGAGGGTTCTTTGTTTATATATTATGTTTCTATCAAGTGGTCAAAGAGGTGACATGACTTTCCGACAGAATCTATTGTCACATTTTCTACAGCTGTCGTTGTTCCCCTTATATCAAGGCGAACAAACTGAAAATCTTTTCGGTTTTAGAGTTTCTATTTTGGTAACGTTCGTAACATTATTTTAGAACTATTCCCCTTGATAGTCTTTGCTGATAATGACGGCGTTACACAGGGCAAGACGATTTATTGTTGTGTCCCATCCCATATGTGCGAGATATTGCTGCCTTTTCCACATTAACTCTCGGACGAACGATTCGCACTGCCTGACCGACGGATGCACTGTCGCGTGACTCTCTTCTTAAATGTCTGGTTCGTATGATCCCTCTCTGTCTAATATTGCTTCACTATTTTAATCAGAGATGACTTGAATATTTTCAAATTATAATTTTTCACAAAATGGTCATCAATGTAAGCATAATGATCCTTTTTGAAATACTGAGATAATTTGATGCATATTCACCATATTTACACCAGCGATCAATGGTTAACAATATGCCCTATGGTGTAGAGGTCGGCTGGATAAGAAGATTACGAACCACAAATGTACACCGGAAATAACGCGTCAATGCGCATGTCGGGTCGACGGCGCGGACATATTATCTACAATTAAAGTGGAAAAGTCTGATTAATAATAATGACGTTTGCTATGATGCACGAACGTATACCTGAACACACATAGGACAGAGATTACTAGCATGAAGCGTGCCGCTTACCACATTGTTTTTTCAAGGGAAAATAAAAGTCAAATTCACTAGATCATATTTCCAATCGGCAGCTGATCAATCTAAATGACATTGTATGGAGATATTTGACCAACTAGACCCTTCTAACATTTCAAGGATTATAATTTGTGAATATATGGAATTTACCGTGTGTGTCTGCTTGTCCGAACGACCCGCCGCTGTGAGGGGTGCCATCACCAAAAGTGATGCGATGGTTGCTTTGAGACCTGTGATCATGAAGTCCAATTTTCGTTTTTGTCACCAACCACCACTACGCCACAGTCGTTATTCAGAAACAATAATCTCATAATATTTGCCGCCACAAGGGATTCTCCGAAGCAAACAAAATGGCTCACATTTTTTCAACGGCTGTTTAGAATTTAGAAACATTTTAAAATACATAACAAACCATTTCTCTCCCAGTCCGATATAATGACCATGTCGAGTCCAAATTATAATCTTGAATCAGAAACACCAAATGTGGTTTGTGACTTGTATGCCCAGAAGTGAGACGAACCCCTGGATGCAAGAAATGGGTGAAGTTACTCGGGGCATAGAATTGTATTCTCCCACAATATGCCTATTCAATAAAATAAGGATAGAGATCATATTCGACAATCCAAAAGGCGGCTGTCGTGTAGCTAGATTTTTAAGATGAGTAGTCATGATAGTTAAAAGACCTTTCCTTGTGACACTGTGACAGGGTGGTGATGTTGTGCTCCTTCTCTTCTAGTCTTTTTGATGGATATTGCCCTCAATCCAAGCAAATTGGAGCGATATACAAGAGGTGGGAAAAATTGACGACGTCTGGCGACTAAAACGCAACCATATGACTCTGCAGGAAAGCATACATCGGCACCTAACATTCAGACCCGAGAATACGGTGGATCCTCGGACGCAGCCTTAGTATCTCACCTGTGCTTTCATTGCAGTTGTTCATGTGGAGACTATGAAGTATCCATACCACCCCCTGCACCGGCTTAAGCGGAATTAGATACGCTAGCTCGGGAGCTGTGATGACAGATCAGCTCAAACAACTCATCTGATGTTAATGTATGAGCATCGTGGACGTCTGATGGAGTAAACGCCTCAATATGAGGTGTAAATGCAAGAATATCCAGATAAACTAACCTGTAATGCCCGACGTCGTACGGATTAAATTTCCCAAAAAACAATAAACCTACACATATTTGTCGAGTGACGTACAGAGGACGGGCCTCAGGGACGAACAGTCCACCGGCAGAATCCTGCCATATACAGATTATAAGTTGGAGCGATATGCAAGAGGTGGAAAAGCATGACGTCTGGCCACTAAAAAGCAACCATTCGACTCTACAGGAAAGCATACCTCGGCACCTAACATTCAGACCCGAGAATACGGTGGATTCTTTGACGTAGCCTTAGTATCGCTATTAATGAAGCTGTTCATGTGAAGACTATGAAGTATCCACACGGTCCCTAGCACCGGCTTAACGGAATTAGGTACTCTAGCTTTGGAGCTCTGATGACAGATCAGCTCAAACACTCTCATCTGATGTTAATGGATGAGCATCAATCCCTCCATAAGGTAATTTCCTCTGGAGCTAAACAATGGCCCAAATATTCCTGTCCTCTCTAGATGTTGTTGCTGTCATGTTTCATTGCGTCCTTCGGTAGTCGGATTTGAATCCCACCTACTTTATCACTGTGCATGGGGCTCTTGGGAGCAGTACTTGGAAGGAGATCCGGGGTCTTACTTTCGTATTAAGTAAGTGCTTATATTATCGACACTTTTAAGGCGCTTTATAGGTTAATGCTGAAAAAGATATATGCCAGATTGACGTCGTGGTGCATTTAACAGATACTAAACATTGCATAACGAAGTTACTGGACATTTTCCAATTTATTTCAGGGGTAAGATATGAAGACGGGATTATTTTCTACAGCACTAGATGTTCGCAGTCTTTAGCGCACGGCAGTGGTGTATGCAGCAAGACAAATTGCACTTATTACGTATATTACTCCGTATATAAGACCTTGTGACTGTTGATATATGTGTTGCACGTCGGCAGTCAAGTATCAATGATAAATCTACACAAATCATAAGGTCAACACAAAAAATATTATTGAAAGAAAATCACGAAATTACCTACTACAGAATGTTAAATAAACTAAACGTTGTCATGAAAGAAATTCGAATGGTTTGGCACACTGTCTTATTACGATGTGATTTACTTGGTTAAATAGACTTTCTGCAACAGGAATACATGCATATGCCAAGAAACATCCTCCGAAATTGAATACGGTATGTGTATTATTACATGTATTAAAGTGCAGCATGTCACAATTATAATCAACGAATGGGGGAGGTGAACGTGAAACACAAATCAAAACGCACACCACCTAAGAGCTTGTTGCCCACCTGGGGGTTTAAATTTAGGAATTTTTTTTTATTGCACGTTTAGTACTACATGAGCAGGGTGACTATCGTCACAGGACCTACGAAGTAGTGTAGGTATTAGGACTGCGACGCGCACTGAACTCTTGGACCCCCTTGGAGGGGGGCATTTGGGCCACCTTAAATATTTTTCTTATCCGTTCAGCTAGGGGATGAAACTTGCCACACTATACCCGTGGGTCAACCTCTATAAGAAAATGTAAAAACAAATTCAAGATAGCCACTTTGATCACGCCATAGTGACGTCATTTTAAAGAAGGTCGTTTTTGGTAGATTTTTCGGTCAGAGTTTTCGATATTTTTATTTATATCATTTCTTTGCAAAAAACCGCATGATACATTAGTAAATGATAGTCTGATGTGACATAAAATACAGTTATAAATCACACCGTCAAAGGTGCCAGACATTCAATTGTAAAATTACGTTGCCCTTGATTTGATAATTATCGCTTCTTAACAGGTTTGGAACTGTAAATTAGGTTGCCCTGTAAGTTGTCTACAATTATCGGTTCCACGGCAACGTAGGTCACTGGAATGCCGAAATGTCCATTGCTCTTTCGCGTATTTCAGGTCTTTGTGTTTACAAATGCGGTCACCATGAGTTTCGTAAATAATCACGAAGGAATCTGTGAAATTATTATACGAATAGTGGAACACAACTCCAAGTCATCTAAAACCAAAACGAAGTCGTACTAAAGACCAAACATTAAAGTTAACAGCTGCGTCCGTCCCAGTGCGTGTTCTGAAAATGCTCTGAATCATAGCACGTGTCGGATGTCTTCTGCCACTGGACGATTGGTGTGCAAAGATATCAACCTCGTTTCAGAGAAACGTTTTTGCCCAGTTTACCCATTCCAGTTGATGTCAACTGAAATATCACCGTTCAATTTACAGATTATTTTGTTTACGCAAACTCCAACATACATTTACTTTGATATAACAGTAACTTATAACAGTGTAGTTTTCTTCTCGCAGAAAGCAGAAATTTTGAAGAAAAATGACAAAAACATCATTTTTCTGGTATCCCGCATGGCCGCCATTTTGAATATACTCATGATACCCATGCAAAAAGGCTTAAAATGACCCCAATACGATTAGCAACAAAGGCACAGAATGTCAGTATCAAGTTGTTGTCATTGCGAAGATAGGATAGAAAGTTTGGTAGGGAGCCATAATGCCCACACCCCATCACCAGGGCTGGTGGGGTTAATCAACCTTGGTCCTTTTTAAAGGTTAACCCAAACGGATTTTTTTTTGTCTAAAAATCCTTAAAAATCATAGTTCATACTTCACTTTGTATGAAAAAAATATTGAAAAAATTCTAATCTGATCAGAAACACACGTAATATGAGAGCAAAGTGGGCTTTTTCGCACTTTCACAGCTGGGTTGATGACGTCACGCAGGGCAATGGTCCCAAACCCTGATGACGTATTATATCTATCTCAATCACGTGTTTTCATTCATCTGCATGACACGTGATCACTTATCCAGAAATCTAACATCGCTTATGTAACACAAAACCAGTTGAATTTTCATTGTCAACGCAAAGTGCATGTGTCGCAAAACGTGAAGTCCTATATATATGTAACTCGATACACCAAATTAAAGCTTGCTGTGCCAGTCCCGGGACATCGCGCTGGCAATTTAGTTGATGTCGTGTTACATGAGGGAGGTGACAGGCTAATTGAATTGTATAAAGCCATTTAATTGTCATTGATGTTGAAGGCCTGCATTGCATCATGGGGTAGACGTGGGATTGTATTGTCATGGATGTAGGGGCCTACGTCATCAGGTTTCAGGACAATTGCCTGAGAAAAAATAGCGGATAACATGGAAAGCGAGTGCAGTCAGAGCCCCGATTCAGATGTCGATTCGAGCGATATCAGCTCCTTAGATGGAAATATTTTTCGCCAAGAAGATGAAATAGACATAGAGGAGGATGATGACGGACAAAATAACAGTAGTTTGAAGACCAACGACGGAATTCAGCCCTATCAATTTGAGCCGTACGGCTCCGATTCTGACAGTGACAACCATTCTGACAACGTGGAACTCGACGACGACAGGATTCGGAGAGGTCGTTTGTTGAATACAGATTGGTATGAAACTTGACTGGAAACCTTATTATCGTCATCTATAAGACCAAATTTCCATATATTTCAAACTGTATTGAATGTAGAACGATTCTGTGATGTAAAGAACGAGCACGTCTGTGTTGTTGTTGTTGTTACTGACCGAGACGGCCTTTTCGAAGGGATAAACTCCGGAATTCGGCAGAATGGACAGTAAACTGTTGATAACTCTACTGATATACGTCCGATTTGAATTCTGTTTGTTTTCCCATAATCCCCATGAAATACCAATTTCAGAATTGTATAGTTTGATAAAAAACTTTGGACATTCATGGCGAACAGTAAGCCGTGGTGAGTGAGTGTCGAAACGACGTGATGGATCGGCATTCACATTTGCTCAATTTTCGACAAATTACGTCAATTAAATTGAAATCGAATGATATTCCCACAATCTCAAATGTCAAAGGATTATGAAAGTATTATTATCACTTCTGTATCTACAGCCATTCACTCCAATCGGTGTTCAGAACCAATAGGTGTTCAGAAAAAGAACATTAAAAGGCGACCGGTTTGCCCGATCACTGTACGACTTTGTCGTTGTCTGATCTACATGCACTCTCACACTTGTAGGTAGACTATACCCAGCCCCTGTTTCATAATGTATTTTAAAGGGGAAACAAAAGGGAGTAACTCGGCATATTAAGAAATACTTGAAATTTTTTTTTTATTATTTATTTATCAAACGTATATATATTTATGAAAGATCATTTTATTATTATTAAATGGTATATATGAAATAGAGACTCATCCAGTCTAACTTGTAGGTGCTCAAGCAACAAATGCCACATCATGGATAGCATTCTGGGCGTTCATCGGGGACGCGAGAGCGAGCAAGGCATGTGCAGCCGTCTTCCTGTCCGAGGCCTCGCTTGCAGGCAAGGTTCGTTCAGCCGATGTCCGTGGTAGATTCTCCTTGTCTGATTTCTTTGCCGTCTCATTCTGATTGTTCTTAGGTTTGATAGTTGGAATAGCTGTTCTCTTTAGTTTTTGGTTTGTACCCGAATTCAGCTGCTACGCTGTAGACGTCCTCGAATGATGTCTTTCTGTCAAAATGTGCCGAGCAAATTATACGAGTACTGGCTCGGGCCCTCTTTCCACACTCTCGTGTTGCGTACAAATTTCGTCCAATTTGCAGCGATTTTCTCGTCTTTAGGCCACAAATGAATACTAACACCGTCATTTGTAGTAAAACTGCAACCTCCCACTACACAACGTCGCGGCATATTTAACAAATGATGCCCCGATACTCCGAAAATCTCCAGGAACCAGCAGCTACTTATGACTGTGGTATACGGCTACAACATGGAGTATACAAGACGGCTGTCCCTCAGTGACGTCACAGCTGGAATTGACAGGAGAGGGATTTTCACCTTTTAAAGGGCAATATCTCGCCAACCAGACAGCACAAAATTATGAAAAAAATATCATTATTTTCAGAATCGAAAGGACTATTTTTTTATATTTTTGACCCCAGATCGTTTGGGTTGACCTTTAAAACCAAAAATCGTGAATTCCCAATATGCAATTCAATAACACAAATCATGCGATCTTCAGTTGAAAATATACAAGGTGGCCAAACGTGGTTCATATAATCAACTCAAAATTGAGCTAATGCAAAATTCCAATGCAAATTTGGATCTCATATAGACTTTATTCAGCTCGTTCATACCGATATCATGAAGACGACATGACAGGAAATGAAAGAACTCGCTGACCTGCTTTTACGATAATAAAACAGTTGTAATGCACATGTGACATAGCAAATGCATTCGAGCAAATACTACATAGCATAAACGTGTGGCAGGCTTGACACAAATGACAGATGGTAGTTGCCAGCCTATCTGGATGGAAATGTGAGGAAGGTATTCGGTTATGGACGCGAAAATTCCTTATAGACGACAGCTGTCTGCTGTATGCTGAATCTTGGCATATATTGGCTTTTGGTGATATATTTCTTTATTAGCATATCACAATTGCCTAATAAGATACCATTTGCATAATCCTCCTTGGAAAGGATGATACAGAATGTGGGCAAATGGAATCCTTAAAGGGAATTTTCAGCCATTATGATTGATAAAATCGAGCAGATATGTCAATCTGAACTGGCGCTACTGATACGTCATGCTTGAGAGATTTCTATTGTAGCACCTTGTTCTCAATCTGATGAGCACACCTCTTATGCGAAGGCATTGTATTTCACTTAAAAACCCAACACACCAGCTCGATTATGATTGCCTCTAAAGAAATTTCCATAATGAAAACATTTTCTTAGGCTTCGAACTAGAAGATGAGTGAGAGGCTCAATTAAAGCTGCAGGCTTCAAGCTTCTCGCCAGACATTCATTATCTGTCAGATACAATCCCGGCTAATTAGTTTCAGAGAAGGTAAAGTCTGTACATTGATTAAGGGGACAAAAGTGTACGCTCTTTTTCTTGAATGAACAAAATACAAGAGCATGTGTCGTTACCGAAATAGCGACATACCCCTTTTTTAGAACTTTTCAGTGTATAGTTTTCAGCATTTCAGATCTTTAAACCTCCAAGGCCTGTGGGATTTGGAGGCCGGGGAGAGGAGCATTTCGCCTCCGCCCCTACCCCACTACTTCTTTTCGTTACCCTTGAGGTAGAGGCCTGAATCTTTCCATAGTATATATTTGAGTCAAGTCCTACAAATGAAGTAAAACAATCCAAGGTGACCACCATGATGACGTCAGAGTGACGTAAGCTTGTCCGAAGTCATTTTTCGTCTAGTTTTGAAACATATTTTCTGGATATTTTCTATCAAAACTGATTGTTTAATATGATGGGAATAATTAGTTTTGCCAAAGTAAATTACATAATGGACCTAAAACACGACTTCTGTGGACACCTCGTGCCCACCATTTTGAGTTTTCCCTGATCTTTTGGACCGAGGATTATGCAGAGCCTCAAAATGACGTCAATAAGATGCGCGAAAAAGTCTAAAAGATTCAGCTCTCTTGATCTCTTCGTGCCACAGGGAACAGCACCCCCACCCACACACCCAACACAGACCGAGCCAGATAGGGTTAATGAGTTGTGAAATGAGGTGTTAAGTGAGGTGTTAACAGGTCGTAGATATGATTTTCAATATTTAACATATACCAGCACTCTAAAACATCCTTCGTCATATATCACATATTCACCTTCCTCCCTACGAAAGCTCTCCGATATTATCACAGGGATGGACCATATGTGCTACGTTATAGTAGTTTAATATAGTATTTCCTAGTATAATATGCTCAACAAAGTATTTTACTCCATTAGACCGTGGTATAGTACTTCATATAGTAATCGAACATTCTTTGGGGCTCCTCAAATCAAGGACTTATTTTATTTCTTCTAAAGTGCACGAATGTACGAATTCAAATGTAGACTGAGCTTCCAAGAAAGAAACTGAAAAACATTCAAATTCATGTCAAAAAGAGTGCTAAAATGTTTTGGCAAACACAATATTTACTACAATAATTGAAACGGTTGTAAAATTAGTAGTTGAAGAATACGTTTGAATTACTTTTAGTGTGCATTTTTATATTTTTTTATTCTTGCATTCTTCCCGTGGAATAATTCTTCCAGCGGACGAGTTATTGTCAGCCATTCAGTCAAATTACACAACCCAATTCGTGTGCTTATCGGAGCATGGTTCATGTATTGTTCCACAACACTGAGTTATCACAACAATATAACAAAATTAGGCCACTGGCATCTTTTGACATCACATAATACCAAACTGGGGGACAGTTTCTTGGTACATATATATGAGGTATATATTGCAGCAGTAAAGCCCAGTGAGAATATATATTTCGTGAAAGGATAAAATAATAGCATAAACTTAATACTCCAGCAGTCTCCCCTGAATGGGAAACGGGTTGGTTACAGGCCTCCGTCCATGCAGTACAATTGTTTGACGCGTACGTTTGATATCATAAAGTGACTCAATTGCAGTGCATCTGAATATAGCGAAGATTTTCTTTTTCCAATAATATGGGTGACCTTAGTGACATCGCCTTTCACTCCCTAGATGAATGTTGATTTGTGTTTTTGTCCACCCAGTTTTCTATCAATAATGCAAATGAAAGTACAAAGGGACAGAGCATTCACCACCATAGTCACTTTCATCAATCAAGTAGTTTTCTAAATTTGTCATTTCGGACAGTCCGGAGACACTAGGAACATGGAGAAAAGAAAAAAATAATCAGATAATATCCCTCATTCGATTGCGCGTGTTCCTAGATGGGTATGTCTTTCAGGATGGCAGCACAGACCTGATTTACCTCTTTGGACTGGTCATGTCTGGTGGGGGTGCCTTGTGGTTTTCTGTTGACTCTCGTCGACTTAATCACGTTGAGTTGAGGCGGTCACCCCCATTAGACCCGGACTATCCATTCAAATTCTCACAGCTTGTGTAGGCGGAGTTACAAGTGCTACATACACACTCTGCAGCGTCAAACACCACGTAGGTCGGATTTGGATGGTCTTTGTGGCACTTCCGAAGCCTGACCTTGCGTGTTTTCCGCCGTTTGTATGTGCAGACCGGATGGTGGCTGATTTTGTAAGGTATCTTGAAATCCGCAATCTGAATGGAAAACAAAAAAAGATGGTCAATAAAATACTAAGCGGCTTATTACAGTCAACTACAGTATGGAAATTCCTACAGAAAATTGCTTACAATGTAACAATGGCAATCTTTGCATAATAATCATAATCACAGATTAGTTGGATTGTTTAGTGAATATCGGTCCATTTGTTAGTGTCATTTATATGGATCGATCAATCTGTATGATCATTCTTCATTTCTCGGGGAAGCTGTCAGTATTACAACCAGGAAAACCCTTATCCGGCCAAATAATCTATCACAGGTAAATCCAATCCCGAGGATTATAAGGAAAAAGGTGAAAAGATGAGGTTTGCGAAAACTTCGAGGAAATTAAATGTCGTGCTGATCTCACTGCATGATAGCCAATTGGAACTGTAGTCGACTAAAAGTGCAGTGTAACTTTGTGTTCATGGCGTCATCTCGATTAGGTTAGCAGAGGTTAGGCCTGATATATGAATGATTCGATTTCTACCAAAAAGATCTTTACATTCACTCCGACTGTGTAGCAACATAGACGATTCTACAAATTGGTCGAATAAACTTTCATACCAAGGCAACTTCCAGTATTGAGATTGATTTTACTGTCCAAGTTGATACAAGTTAAATGTATCGTACAAGTGGATCATTTCAATCCAAGATCAGAACAACTTCTTGATTGAATTAGGTCAGTGCTTCAAAAATTATACTTTTGAAATTTCCCAACTGAGTTCACCATAATTAGTTCGACGACAATGCATTTAAAGAAAAACGCAGTATCAATTTACATAGACGAAGTCGTATAACGACGTCAATGTGAACAACAAGAGTAATCTCATGCCAAGGTACTCCTGCAAGACGACACCATCGGCTAGTGAGTCTTATGATGGAACTGGAGCTCCAGTTCGCAAACCAATTGTACGAAACTTCAAAGGACTTATTTTTAAACCAAATATACGTCAACAAAACCTTGGGCTTATACGCTGCAAACAGATTCAATATCAGGGTATTTGGGTGTTAATCTGGTGTTATGAATTAGGTCTTTCGATTATGGATGCGGAAACTTCCTCACGGAAGAGGGTTGACTCTTCCGCTCCTTTTACTTGAGACTATATTTTTGCTTATCTTAGATCGAGGGTTTTATTGCTGATTTTCAATAATTGCTCCACGCATATACCGTTAAAGCCAATGTTATATATGACGAGAATCCTCCATAATACGTGTACTTTCCTTTAATCCTTTGAAAAAACAAGATGTTTTGGACTAGAATTGCTCAGCATGTATCTATTGGTGACACAGTTTTACCTCTCTAGCAGTGTCTAGCACATAGGAATTCCGGGTTTTACTGACCCCAAAAAAATTAAAGGAAAGATGTTCAGTATATTAGAATCGCATCGTTGCCTTATACACAAATGGGCTGTATGTAACACTGGTTTTTCCCAGGTCTGGTATGGCTAAGTAAAATGGATCGCAAGACAAGTCAGTAAGATTATATATTTTTCGATGCCATACTAGTAATAGGATTCGGGGGAAGTAATTCCCAGAAATCTGATATTGTACACACTCAAACTTATTGCAGGGATTCTGCCGTTTCGTCCCCGAGGCCCGCCCCCTGTACAGACATTTTGGTCTTTGATATATTGGCATTTGTGGAAAGTTGATGCTTGATCGACATCGGGCCTTACAGACTAGTCTTTTGTTTTAAGTGACGTCATTTTCATCTGACGACGATACAGCTCACCATATGTGCTCACCAATTACCAATATACGAGTTGTCAGAGCATTTCCATCACAGCTCTCTAGATTTGTATCTAATACCGCTTATGCTGGTGCTAGGGGCCGTGTGGTCATGTCATCGAAGTTGCCACATGAACAGGTACAATAAAAGCGTACCTGAGATACAACACATATCACGAATCGTTAGATTCTTGGTACTAGTATGTGCTTTAGAATAGGTTAATCAGAAGACTAATACTGTGAAGCCATGTGACTCTGTCAGTATGTCGGCACCTCTTCTCACTTCCCTTATATGTGTTATAATTCCTCCTGAAAGTTCAGGCCCTGAATCTACAGTTTAATTTCAGAACATGAAATGCTTTTTAAGAGAGAAAGAATAAATGTGTCGACGGCGGGAACGGGATTCGAACACACCATCCAAGCAAAACGCGCCGATACTGTACAGACGGGGCTATGGCTCCCAGGTATTACACCAAGGGATTGTCCGTGTTATTCAATCTTCTCTCCTGGTGTTGCAATTTGCTCAACTAGCTTGATAATGAAGCATCACCTGTTACTATTATTTTTAGACAATTGATGTCATTGCGAATCAGCTAGTGTTGATACCGAATCAGTTTATATCACAAGTCAGTGGAAGTGACATGGTGTCATTACGGATTGATCGATTGATCGACTCGCGATGCAAATTGACACGAGATTGGTAAGAACAACATGAGATGGATGAATGAGCATCAGTATAGGAGATTTACTAGATATCGTGTTGAAACATTTGCTTGGGGAGATATTCCAAATAATAAAAACGCAGGAATCAGCTGCGACTTTAAGGCCATGGTATGTGGCCCTTCGGTAATGACAGTGCACAGTTTGCACCTGCCGAATGCAAATGGAAATTGTCAGTCTGTCTTTCTCACGAAACTATATCCTCTGGCCTTCCACTGTATCACGTGACAGTTTAATTTTCCAATTGACGATGATTGTATGTATGCAATGGTATAGTCCTCGTTGGTCTAGAAAATGTGCGTTGATTAATCCTATCTTGCCGGGATTTTTGAGACCTAGGATAAGCTACAAAGTCACAGAGTGTCAGTATTCAAGTTATAGTCGTCTTGTAGATAGGATAGAAAGTTTCGTATTGGAGGTGTGTTTGGGGGGTAATGGTTTTCTCCAGGTCTGGTATGGCCATCCAAGCAAAACGCGCCGATACTGTACAGACGGGGCTATGGCTCCCAGGTATTACACCAAGGGATTGTCCGTGTTATTCAATCTTCTCTCCTGGTGTTGCAATTTGCTCAACTAGCTTGATAATGAAGAGATGTTTATATAATATGACGTGTTGCCCGTCACCGAGTCATCCTGAATATGAATAATTTTTTGGAGAGAAAGAATGAATTGGTCTAATTTCAAGAAGATCAGCAAGAAATTTGGGACATACTCCCTGAAGTAAGTTGCAAAGTTCCTGAAATTCAGAAAAAGTGATGATCTTCATCAGTTAATACAGGAAAATTATGTCCTGAATCCCTGAATCAGTTTGAGAGCGTACCCCCGTAACAGATGTTACACAACGATCCCACCCCGCTTTCGGTAGTATCTGCGTTTAACAGGGGCATTACTAAAGACTCGGGGCTATAAAAAATAGCGAACATAAATATGTTTTAACATATCAGCATGACCTGGCTCGTGATTGGTTGATAAGTGGAGACCGGCCTGCCAGTTTGGAAAACAGTTGGTAAATTCTTAACTGCTGTTTGAAAATATCACATAATGTCACATAACGCGAGTGTCTTTTTTTAAAGTACTGTTGATATTTCTTTTGGTATTTTTGTGGATAGCGTTTTGTGCAGACTAATTTAAACATTCCCAAGAGAGATTCTGTTTCTCTAATATTTGATGGTAAACGACATGGTTCCGTACCATGCAGGCGAAAACATATAGTCAGGGTTTTAGTATGGTATAGATTACTGCTGGCACGAACTCAGCTAAGGTGCTTCTCGTAGTTGTACTATGGGTATATAACCCGTCTGGAGATAAGGGGATATTTAGTTCATGATAACCTGAAAAAATATTTGCACATATTATCGTGCTTTGAAGATTTTCCCCAGTTATCAACATTTCACATCATGTTCCGGGAATATCAATCGACGCAAAATCAACCAACCGGTGTTGTATATAAATCGGGGGACTCAGACTCTTTCTAGAAGGTCACACCGAGAGGGTGCGTTTCAAACATCAGTTATAAAACACGTCTCGGTACTTGATCCGAGAGATAGCTGTCCGAATTTCTGAAGGATTTGCATATGCCAGCTATTTTTCGGTTCTTACGCGCAGGACAGCTGATGAGAGATGGCGCTGCACATGTTAGTTATAACATGTATCAAATATCTCGAAACATTTTCCTACACATCAGAAGTGGTATTTCGCCTTTTGCCATAGAAACCGGGAATTGACCAATCTTGGAGAATGTACAGATCAATCCAAATTTGGCAGTTCATTTGCGAACAATTATCTCATTTAATATCTCACTAAACAATTCATCATGAATTGCATGATCTATGAACTTTTACTTCTTTTCTGCTATTTCTCAACAATAATTCTTTTCGATGACAAATTAATGTCTCTTTCCCTGTCCGTATCTAGATTAACCCTACCAGACCTGGGATTGAGAGCTGACACTCCGTGACTTGGTAGCTTATTATACTGGGGTCATTTTGAGCCCATTGCATAACCCCCTGAGCACTGGATCATGGGTAAATTCAAGATGTCGGCCACCTGGGGACCAGAAAAATGATGTTGTCGTCGTTCTTCTTCAAAATATCTACTTTTCCGCGAGGAAATGTGTGCAAAAATTATTTTAATTCACATCAGATTAATCTTTGCTAATTTATCATGCAGTTTTTGCGGAGAAATCTGTCCGAAATATTGGGAAAATGCCATTTTGAAAATAACGTCACTGTGACGTCGTCAAAGCTGCCATCTTGGATTTTTAAAAATTTTCTGGCAGAACTTGGTCCAAGGGTATAGTGTGGTAAGTTTCAGGCCCCTAGCTCAATGGGGGAAAAATATTGGAGGAGGAGGAGCAAATGGGGTCCCAGGCCTGGACAGGTCCCAAAAAGCCAAAGTCAGAAGGGTTAAACACCAGTCACGCTGTGCGACAATATGGGACATTGCTACGTAGCGGAAAGCAGTGCGATTGTTTAAGAAATTGATTTTGATACGTTTATTTATATTCAGGCCCATGCTAATTTCAGTCGTTTTATTGATGGGGACCATAGAAAGGATTCCCCGTGTCATTTTTACTCTCGTGAGCTGGGCAGTCTCGCCAATAGTACCGTATATCATTTCT
The DNA here is from genome assembly GCA_036873755.1 of Hanleya hanleyi. Lineage (NCBI taxonomy): Eukaryota > Metazoa > Mollusca > Polyplacophora > Lepidopleurida > Hanleyidae > Hanleya > Hanleya hanleyi. Next base: position 39,681 of record JAVTVY010025329.1, read on the forward strand.
GTTATTAGCTGTTCGTGTAGGTATAAAGGCACTAATACATCGTAGGTGGCTTTATGCGAAGAGGTATTAGCATATAAGCATGACCTGACTGGTGATTGGTTATTAAGTGAAGACCATCCTGCTACTTAGAAAACATATAAAACATTCGTAACTGATATTTGAAAATGTCACGTAACTCGAAGCTCTATCGTCAACGTTCTGTTGATATTTCTCTCGGTCATTTTGGGATAGAATTCTGTGCGAACAAATAGTCGTAATGATGGTATGGATATAATGCTGGTACGAATCCAGCAAAGTTGCTGCTCGTGGTTGTGATTACCTGTCTGAAGATAGGGAAATACTTAGTTCATGTAAACCTATATATGGTCATCTAGCCAATTTATGCGATTCGTTAACTTCACACTCACCTTTACGTGTATGGTTAGATTTGCCTTCATGCACTTCGTGTTAATATGGGTTACCTTTATTTAGCCTACCTTAATTGGGATCCGCAGACCCGGTCTCGAGATATTATAACATGATATTTATAGACGAAATATGAAAAAGAAGATGAATCATGCTGAGCAAAGACAAAATCAGGAAATTCAAAGCTCTCTCAGCTCGGTCGGTATATAGTTATCGCTCTGTGACCAGATAGTTCATCCTTATACGGCGTAATATCGATCCTTGTCAGTCATCTTGATTACCATGACCGTAAGATCCATTATTACATTAGACACACGCTGATATGACAAACCAACATGGCTCATTTAATGTAGTCACCCATCAAGCTACAGCTAATTATTGATCATTTGTATAGGCCATGGACAGTTCTCTCAGGTGTGAACGACCTCAATTCGAGCCCACACGTGTATGGTTTGCGCAGACAATTTCACTCATTGTGGGCAGATTTTCCATGAAGCTGTTTAACTTAGTCGCAGAGAATTAATTTCCCCAATTACTCCCTATGCCCCAAGTGCCACCAAGTCCAGAATTTGGAAATGTTCGAAAACGACAATATTTAGGAAGTCATGGCTAGGACAACGATGGCATGTGTTAGATGTCAACTGTGGTAAGCGTGATTCTATGATAAGTATCACACACTGATAGCAATGTACGATCGTATTGTGCAAGATCTTTGGCGCTACACAGCCAGAAAAAGGGTGATGACCCATTACCTTTTTATGGTGATGATACCTGTTCATCACCCTTTAAAGGTGATGAAAAAGGGTGATGGCCAATTTCGTCACCCATTTAAGGCGATGGTCCAGGTCATCACCCTTTTAGGGTGATAGCCATTACCCTTTTAGGGCGATGACATGAACATTTGCACTTATTGCTGATCACCTTTTTTGGGTGATAGCCATCACCCTTTTAAGGTGATGCTGGAAAAGGGTAATGGCTCTAACTCAACACCTTTTTTGGTGTGATGCTGTCATCACCATTTTAGGGTGATAAGTATCACCATTTTTCTGGCTGTGTACGCCGCGTTACTCATGCCTGTTTTCATTTAATCCGTAGTTAGGGACCGTATGAACAACATGCTATGGTTTATATTCTTCATAATGTTCATATGGAGAGTCACGATCAAAGCGCGACTGAGATACAATATTTCGAGAAAGCGACATGGAGGTCAATCTGGATATGGCAATAGGGGTTTGACGATAGGAACATCATGATGTCTCACCGTCATCATTGGAAACTGTTGATCGTGTCTTGTCGTCTTCATCGCTTGTGTTTATATGTATATTTTCTTTATTCTGCATGGAGATTGGCACTAATGTTGTCTCATAGAAAAGGGAACAGTGCCTTCTATAAGGCTACATAGACTTGAATTCCTCACATACATGTACGTGCGTATTCGACTCGGCCATTTCGCAAATTTAGAATATGATATCGAGTAAACATAAGCCGCGGTTCGCTGCTGCATATATGATGATCTGTCAATGAACGGCACATTTCTGATAATAGCAAAAATCAATATACATAATACGCCATTTACGATGCGACACATGAGCAACAATGAGTTGTATAGATCAAGTGACCCCTCTGTACGAATTTACGGTACATTTGGAAGCATATGCGCAGACTAAATCAACACTACTCTATACAGATTCCTAATTCATGCATAATTCAAGGAAAATATGCAGTATGATGTCGGTGAATAGTGTGATCGGATAATGTTTGAAATAACAATATTTTTCATGTTCCAGGTATGCGTATACAGTGCATAGCTATATATTGGCATCTTGGATGCAGGCCACTTGAATAAAATACACATACAAATGTTTATACAAGATCACCTACAGGAAATTATGTGTTCAGTTGAGATATCGCCTCCATGTTATAGATTGGATAGGTTGAATGCCTCTTGTCTAACAAAATTATTTCCTACTTCGACAGGGGATTTCTTATTGACTTGCTCGATCAGAGTAGGTGTAAATGACCCTTGGATATACCAGTCAGCAGGAATTAATACCTGGTTGTTTCCTCCTTGGTAGCCTTATATTTCCCAGCCTGCTGTTCTTAAAGTATCATTAAGTATCCCTAGGTGATAGGTTTGGCAAGAAATCAGATTTGTTGAGAAGCTACATCCATTAGTTAAACTTTCCGGTATGTCCGGTCATGACATGCAGTACGTGACGAAGACGAATATCACAAGACAAAACGCGTTGAATCTTTCGTTCAAGACCATCGCCGTCATCCAGGATGTACCACGTACTATATGCTCTGTTTGAACACTTATCTTAATCTATACTTATATAAATCTTCGCATTTACTTGAATATAAATTGGTTAAAGGCGATAACTGATTGACTTTACGGAATTACCTTGCGTAATATTGATGCGACATTTGAATGTTAACACTTTCTTCTTAACAACGTTATCGCAACCATGCGCATGCAGATTTCCAGTGTGGTTCATTTCTTATTTAAATATCTAAAACTTTATGGAAGTAGATGCGCTGTATACGTTCATTTTATGCGCTTCTCTCCAGAAATGGGAGCATATATGATCAAATTCTTGCTAGCATCTCATCAAATATGTATTGTGTCACACGGTTTGCAAACATATCCATACGTACGCGGTAGTCACCTTTTGAAATCCATATCGGTAAAACTGAACTGCCCAAATCTTTCAAAATTTCGAGTATAAATTTTATTGATTTGAAATATATAAATATGACGCCTGAGACAATAAATGTTTCATGATCCACCCCCTCTGTATTGTATCTATTAATTAATATTATTCATTTGTATATGAACAAAAATTGGTCAACGGATCTCGGATTAAGTAGTTATGCGGGGAACTATTACAAGCGTCTAGTCCGTCATTCATAATCCAGCCGTCGTCCATTAGAGAATATCCGCGTCCATAATCCAAAGACCTATTCCATTTCCATATAACAGTATTAGCACCAAATTCAAAAAGACAAAAGTATACATAAACATAGGCTTGTTTCCTGCAAGAGAGAAGCGGTCAACAATTTTCAATGATGCCGGCAAGACATCATGATGTTCCAAAATATCAAATCCGTATCGCTGATCAGTATTCTTAATCCATAATATTCGTTATAGAGTCGTCATCTAAAAATGATGTACCTCAGTCACGCTTTGATTGTGACTAGCCTATGTTTATGTACACTAGGATTGTTTGTTTTTTATGCTGTTATACGAATTTTTGAACGACGGCGCAATATTAAATGACGAATTAGACGTTTGTACAAGGTGATAACTTCCATCGCCTGTAGTTCTGGCACAGGTTATGTGGTGACCAAACCGTCTTGCAGAATAACTAGATGGCAAAGGTCACATACCGTATATACATATATCTACTTGGAATTTCTCAACTCTCTATACTACTTTTCCTCATCATTATCTCTTGGAACACCATAGTTCATTAATAATATCCAGGTTCAATAAAGACTGGTCACCGGTATGTTAATGTCAGAAGTCATAAGGCTTTCTTTCAGTTCTTCTGCACGTAAAAAGGATATCATTCTTGAGATGTTTCCTTGCTTATAGAATTGATTGAATTTCTCATTAACAACATCTGTGTGAAATTCGGCAATGCCATATTCCAACAACGTATATGCATCCCAATGAGCACAAATTGTGCACCACTTTGGCAGACCTATATCTGTTCTCTACTGATTACAACACATATAAGGGAAATGAGAAGAGATGCCGACATACTGACATAGTCACATGACTTCACAGTATGGTCTTTCGGTTAACCTGTTCCAAACCACATACCAAGAATCTAACGATTCGTGATATGTGTTGTATCTCAGGTACGCTTTTATTGTACCTGTTCATGTGGCAACTTGGATGATATGACCACACGGCCCCTAGCACCGGCATACGCGGTATTAGATACAAATCTAGAGAGCTATGATGGAAATGCTCTGACAACTCGTATATTGATAATTGATAACCCAGACCAGATGGAACATCATATCTGGACCTATACCTTTACCAAAATGACCAGGGATTTCTCTCATGTCGACTCTACGACTCCTGTCGACTCTACCTATTTCTGAATAGCAATATTCCGGAAGGATCTGCAAACGGCGTATACATACCTCACCTGCTAGCATTTGCTATCATGTACAGTGTGTGACAATTTTAATCAACGCCACAAAATATTATTATACAGAAACTTGTCAAATAAGGCTATATCACAAACGCATCCATTCTAAGTTTCTCAAATTCCGTGATACATAGCGTACACTGACGAAAAAATACGATCGTAGCGTGCAAGATCTCTGGCGTTACGTGTTTAATTCCGCTTTGAACATGCCTCCAGTCCGTCTCAATGTTATAGCATTGTACCAAAAGTGGTGTTAAATTCCCGATAAACACCGGGGAGCACCTGCAGTGCTGCGACGTTGTCGGCTGACGGGGATAACTATAGTGAGCGCGCGCGAAATGTATACTTTCCCGCAGTTTGCAACAATGTTCGCATTGACCATCTGGGATGTGACGCGTGGAGTGTGACGCCCCATTCAAAAATTGTTTTGCCGTATACAAGGGGGGCATGGGGGAGGGGGGGTCTATTACCCTCCCCCCAAATATTTGCAAGACAAAAAAAATAGACATGGGTTTGTGAAATACATATTCCCCACTGCGTGTTTATCAGAGGGGACAGAGGTCAAGCAGAGGAAACGAGGCATGTATTTATGCATATAAATTCCCTTCAAAACACGTATTCCCTCCAAAAACACAACCTGGATGTGTCGCGGAGCTAATTAGTTTGCGCGAGGTATTTTTTGTGTTGACCAAGTTTGAGGTTTAATAACCCTGGAAAGAAAATACCCATACACAAAACAGGAAAAGGTAAAAAAAAAAAACTGGTTACAACGTGTGCGTTTTAATGTTGAGTTTTAATGTTGAGTCTCCTGGAGTTTCAGGGGCCTAGGCGGCCCCTGTCCCTCGTCTTTGTGCTGTGATAGTATAGCACCCCCCACAACCAAATCTGAAAACTTGTCTACGGCCTTGAACTCGTCCAGCAGTTTTGACCCTCGGCCTGCGACCGCGGGTCTAAACTGCTGGACTCGTGCCAACTGGTGTTTATCTGGGAAATTTGAAACCTCTTCCTCGGTCTTTATTTCTTAGTTAACCCGAGACTAGGAACCGTTTGAATATCTTGTGTTTTACATCTCCATGATGTTCAAATGAACAATCACAATCAAAGTGTGACTATGATACAGACTCTGGATACAGACTCTGGATACAGACTCTGGATACAGACTCTGGATACAGACTCTGGATACAGACTCTGGATACAGACTCTGGAAAACGACTTGGAAATTCATTTGGATAAATAATAATGGAGAGTGATTATGATTTTAGTTAAAATGCAGACATCATTGAAAATCGCTTCTCTCTTGTAGGAAATCATCTTGTGTTTCTATTATTTTTTATTCATTCATAAAAATTTGGAATTGGTGCTTGATAAATGCATCAAATCCGCCATTCCTTGGGCAGACTTTGTGCATTAAGAGTGTCCAGAGGTCCTGTCATACGAAGCTGTCATGCTGTCATAGGTCTTTTGTTTATTGACAAGAATTTCTTTGAAGGACGACGACTAAATATTGAATATCGGATCTGACGCTTGTTACCAGAAAGAATGGTCAATGATGGAGAAGATGAAACAGGCTGTCATGAGACAAGATTCATTGCTAGGTAGATTTTAAGTTGCTATATAGTAAGAGTCTAAGTCTTGTAACATCCTAAAACGCTTCTGGGATTGATCACGTGCTTCTGTTGAGCATAATGTTTATGGGTATTCACGGCACGTAGAAAATAATCCCCTCATGGAAGCGACTTCTATTCTGGGATTGTTTTCGAGAGAGATAATTATCGGGCTGTCAATAAATGTCCGTTCAGTGTCAACCAGCATTGATATGCAGGTTAAACTGTTGACCGCTTCTCTCTTGCAGGAAACAAGCCTATGTTTATGTATACTTTTGTCTTTTTGAATTTGGTGCTAATACTGTTATATGGAAATGGAATAGGTCTTTGGATTATGGACGCGGATATTCTCTAATGGACGACGGCTGGATTATGAATGACGGACTAGACGCTTGTAACTCACCTGTTCTGTTGTTTTCCCGACAAGTGTCACGATTGTCACTATAAGTCAGCATTACCTGTAACTTATCCTCAGATGTATATTCTGTCCTATACAATCGTTAAATATGGCGTCCATTAAGATCATGAGTGTTCATAATAACAAGGCGAATAGATAATATTGTAATCATGAGTGTTCGTCATAACAAGGTGAATAGATAATATTGTAATCAGGAGTGTTCATCATAACAAGGTGAATAGATGATATTGTAATCAGGAGTGTTCATCATAACAAGGTGAATAGATAATATTGTAATCAGGAGTGTTCATCATAACAAGGTGAATAGATGATATTGTAATCAGGAGTGTTCATCATAACAAGGTGAATAGATAATATTGTAATCAGGAGTGTTCATCATAACAAGGTGAATAGATGATATTGTAATCAGGAGTGTTCATCATAACAAGGTGAATAGATAATATTGTAATCATGAGTGTTCGTCATAACAAGGTGAATAGATAATATTGTAATCAGGAGTGTTCATCATAACAAGGTGAATAGATGATATTGTAATCGGGAACACGAGTAATATTAATGACAGTGCTAAGAGCAAAAGAAACGATTTTCTGTTTGTCAACCCAAATAAATGTCATCTTTGAGAAACAACACAAGTTCCTTTCGCCCACAATGTATCAAGTGAGAAAACAATCAATCTAGTGAAAGTTAAACCCAACGAGGGCAGGAGATTGGCTTCATCGCCAGGTAGATTTCTGGTTTTATAAATGAAATATTACCTACAACATGGACGCGTCATGTGCGTATCACCTGCTTCCAATGAATGATCTTGTTTATACATGTAGGTACAAACTCACCAAACTAAGACAGAGCTTTATCGATCTAATCGTGAATCTCTCGCGGAAATGGTTATTGTGAGAGTAGACCAACAGCGACCGCCACCCCGAAAACATGCTTATGTGCAAAACGAATGCAATCAGAACCTCCTTTAAAATTATGTTGAAGATGTCTGGATCCTTATACGGAGTAGCAGAGAAATTTTTGTATTACCGCATGTGTATGCTGAATGTTTGTTTGAGATATGTCTTGAAAGTTTGATACCAAAGGCACAGGGAAAAGGGGGATACATTGACCCAATTATCCAAATATAACACTGGTATGGATGTAACTGAGGACAGCGTGCATTCACCACCATGATTCAGGTCACAAACGAAAGTCGAAGTTACTGGAACTGAATACATAAACCACGACAACGTCGATCAAATCTTCCAGATCGACCAGATAATTTACTGTCCCTGAATTTGTGAATTAAATGCACAACCTATAAGAACTGCCTTCCACATGACAAAGACAATGAACTGTAATTACCAGTCATTCACTAAGAACGTCCTCCGCGGCCTCCCTATAAACACTGGACCAACTGTGGTGAATTACAAGGAGAATATATATCCATGTGATATACAAACTGCTGCTCTATCTGATTTTCAAATATATAGGATAGGCTCCCCCCCCTACTATGGGGGGGGGATTGACGTACATCATTCACTCAAAGGTGAACTGAAAAGGTTTTTGAAAACAGGTCCAAAACTTGTGTTAGTTTCAACGCGTGGCTCAGATACATGATACATCATTCTTTAGATAACGATTAATCATGTGGTCTAAGAATACTGATCAGCGATACGGATTTAATATTTTTGGAACATCATGAATACTGTTGACCGCTTTTCTTTTGCAGGAATCTAGCTTATGTTTCTGTATACCACGATTGTTTTTCTTTGAATTTGGTACTATTTCTGTAAAATGAACCAGGTCTTTCGATTATGGACGCGGGTTCGAATGGTGAGGAATGTTTCACAAGTTGTAATTCATGCAACCTATGGGCAGGAGCACAAACACACTCTTGATAATCCTTAATCGGTATTGAATGAGCTTTTAATCGTGGGATTGAAACACGATTCATTTTCCATATCGTACTTGATTTTAAAATGTTCAGAGATGAGGAAATCGATAGTTTGAAACACTTGCGTCAGGTGTGTTACCTGAGATAAAATAAGATACTTCATTTTCCGTCGGCTATCCTTCATCAGGACCTGATTGGCCGTCTCAGTTCATTAATAGTATCGGTTTTCAAGAAAGCCGATGGCCGATATATATAATGTCAGGAGCCATAAAGCATTCTTTAGCTCTACTACATACAAGGGATATTATGTTTCCTTGTTAATAGAGTTGCTTGAATTTCTCATTATTATTATATGTGTGAAAATTGGCAACAATATATCAACAGCATATTGGTATTTCAATGGGTACTTATCGCACCCCTTTTGGCTGACATGTATATGTTGTATTATGAATACGACTATATGCAGGCGCTTTCAAAACAAACGATCATTTCAAACCCCGTTCATTCTCATTCACCAAACGCTATATAGACGATCTTCTCGCTGTGGGTAATCGCTATATAAATGACGCAGTGAAGGATATTTATCCATGTTCACTGGATTTGAAGGAAACTACAGATAGCCCTACAGGCACATCATATTTAGATCTATATCTCTATAAAAATGAAGCGGGCTTTATCTCTCGAAAACTTTACGACGAGAGAGATGGTTATAATTTCGACATCGTAAAATATCTTTTTTGGACAGTAATATTCCAGTGGGACCAGCATATGGCGTATAGATATGACACCTAGTAGCATTTGCTGGATCCTATGTGCATTGTCACGATTTTAATCAACGTCACAAAACATTACTACAGGAACTGATAAAACAGGGCTATACCACCAAGCGCCTCCACTCAAAGTTTCTCAAATTTGGCGATACATATCGCATGCTGATTGAAAAAATACTAGCGTAGCGTGCAAGATCTGTGGCCTTAGGTTTCGGAACTTGTGTCTAATTCTGCTCAATCCGGGCTAGGGACCGTATGGAACCTTGTGCTTCGCGGTGTGTTCATTTGAACAAGCACAATCAAAGCCTGACCGAGATACATCATTCTCTAGATAACGATTTCCATGTGTCCTGTAGGTCCGTCACGTTGTAATTGTCTGTCCATGGAAACATACTGAGATAACAATAACGTGTTTGCCTATTAGACCGTTTTGACAATAGTCGTCTTACATAGAGCAATAAATCTTCGATTGATGAGATTAGGGATGACAGGACAATGACAGTTATTAACTCTATTACAGTGGTCAGCATTCAGGGATATTTCACAAGGGATGAATATTAATGAACTGCCTGGGTTATTGGGGCAGTTTTGGCCGCACGTATTCACCCGGTAATAAAACCATTCATGACTGGACTTCGAGTACATGATGGACTTCGGACACGAAGGCGGCAATGTGATAAATATCCCGAAATAATACCTTGCAGATGGCGCCGCGTAAATACATCACTAACATGTCAGGTCCTAATCTAAACACATCAAGCCACCCACCAGCAATTTGTTCATCCCACGACAAATTAAAAGGCTTTAAGCCCAAACACATCGAATGCAATTCTTTTGTCTTTGTTATTGGCGAGTTCTGCATGGACAGACTGGAGTCAATACAAGTAGATCATATAAACCGAATGAACGAACATACGGCTCAAAAATACAACTATAGGGCGCAAATGGTTATTATCTTACTGAAGATTCTGCCATTTACACGGAAAGATTGTATTGGGACGAACATCTTCTCCGGCAATATTACGTCTACACTAACTGTACTGTGTGGCAACGTTGCCAATAATTCCCTGGTCTATTCCCTGACCTCGTGGGATCCTATTCGTTTTCACTCTCGGGAACCTCACTTTGCCATGTTTGCGGAAACATAATGTAGAGCTGCTAGCGGTAATACTACGCTTCAATCTAGTATGGGCGTTCTTGGTTTCTACAGGAAACCTCGCTCAACTGAAAAAGTCAGAATCGGCATATCTCAAAACTAATGGAAAGCTCTCAATACTGACGAATTTGGCAATAATGTTCTGGTGGACTTTTGCTGCGGAAAGCTTCGGACACCTCCAGAAGTGTCATATGCAGAAACTCCATATGCCCATTAACCTATCAAATGCTCATTTGTTAGTAAATTTAGTGATAACGATACGGTTGCTTCGATTGCAGTCTTTGTTATTTGGGGGAAGTCGTTGGAAAAGTTGATCAATGCACAAATTTTGATCAGTAAACTTGTAGAAGTATGATAGATCCTGAACCCTCAATTATCAGGTTTCCAGTTAAGTGGTTCAGGAAAAGAATATCTTTGTTGTTTGCAAGAGAATTCAACAGATTTACCTGCAGCGCAGTCGCAATAACGCAAGCGAGAACATATGACAGGGTAAAAAATGAAATAATAATTATGATCTCCATTTGACGAATGAAATAAAACGTATCTCTTTAGAATGATCCCAGTCCTATAGACATTGAACCTGATGAGATCACTGCGATGCGTTGTAGGAATAAGTGAAGTATAAATCCGCCATCTTTGGACTATACAGGTAGAACCTGTGATTCAGTTGGCATGGATGAACAATGCATCATGGGATAGAAATTAGGATAAATCCTCATCAGGTTTCACGGCTATTATCTGCAGCCGTTATTGCTAGGGAGACGTTGACGTTAAAGGGAGACAACTTTTCCAAAATGACGTCACACATGTTTACCTCGCGAGCCAGCGCAAATGACGAATCACAGGGTGCTCTCCAGGAATTATTCTATTCGACAGGGAATAGACCATGGTTCGATTTTCGGCCACCAATCGTGAAATCGTCAACCCAAATCACTTATATGTATATTATTTTCAGGAAGAGAATGTTAAAGCCATTATTTTATGAAACAGCACTAATATGTTATAGAACTGGAGCGATATGCAAGAGATGGGGGAAAATTGACGACATATGGCGACCTAAAAGCAAACATATGACACTACAGGAAAGCTTCCCTAGGGACCTCATATTCAGGCGAATAGGGTGCATTCACGGACGTGCTTTTATTGCTGCTGTTCATGTGACTGTGAAGTATCCACACGGCTCCTAACACCGGCTTAAGCGGAATTAGATACGCTAGCTCGGGAACTGTGATGACAGATCAGTTCAATCACGTAACTCATCTGATGTTACTGGATGAGCATCAAAGACGTCTGATGGAGTAAACGCACCAACATGGGGTGAACATGGTAAATACAGGAGAATACACAGAAGCTAAGGATCAGGTATCTCTTAAATGACATGAAATAAAAAATATTGACCTAGTTTCCATTCAAAGCGATTAGTTCACAGTTGAATATAAAATTCGTTCGAGTGGAATCTGTCTATAGACAGTGGATAAAAGCGCGTCTTCCAACGCCGAAAAGGACATATCAACTTATCGGTATGCACGAACAAGAAGAAAATGGCATGCCAAGTTCGTGGTATTGATTTCACAAAGAATGTTTGCCTGTCGTGACGAAAAGACTGGACGACTTATTTCTTCTGGGCATTTCCTGGAATCAAGCATTAACGCAAGCACTGGAATAACTCCACCTCGTTCACTTTATGAATTTTATGATTATCGACATGTGGCAGCGAGGAATATCTCCGTGTTTCCTGAATTCGTCTGTCTCCGTCAGGAGATAAAGAGCTATAAAAGATGTCGCCGTCTAATGAAGCATTATTCAACAAAACATCAATAGATTTTGTCACCTTTGAAGCGTCGTGCCAGAAAGGAGAAAAGTCTAAAAACGACCGTCGGATTGTGAGTCTGTACACCAATTTTCCATCAAACCATCAATCTATAACGATGCTATGTTTTGCTCCTTATGAAACCCCATATAACTACAAGCGTTGATAGTCAATCTCGGGCCAAGTCCTAGGAACTGTTCAAACACTGGTCTCATATTGATGGTATATAGCTTTGCCGAACAATGACGAGCGTTGATTGAAATTGTGAACTTTCCATATGATCTAGCTATTAGACAAGATATAAATATAACACTCGCACACAGGCAAGGCTGAACTCAATAAGAATTATTTGTGAGACACCAGAAGTCTTCCCTTGCACCATACATACGACTAATATATTTAATTTAAAAAAATCACAATAAAACTGGCATAAATTGATTCAAATGACGTCCAGCATTAAGGATAGCTATCCCCTTAGAGGCAGTTTTTGCACCCCCATGACAATTTGTCGTCTGTATCAATAAATATACAAGATAACCATAATAAACTATATATTTTATGAAAGCATACATCGTAGGGATTCCAACGATATGATTTGTATAACTGACGCTGCTACTGTGTAGAGAATATTCCAATTTTAAAAAATTAAAATGAAAACCATAGCGTCCATTTTTCAATTGAAATTTCATGAAAACTGTTGGTCTTGTTTCAACTTTGATGGCATACGTTGGTAGGAGATAATTCGAACTAGGAAATATAATCTCATTTTTTAAAATTTTTGCCTGGTTTTGTTTTTATAGCTATTTTACTAAAATAAATTTAAAAAAATGTACTTTTTTACGGTCGTTTGTCTTAAAAGTTGAATAATTACAAAACTAATCCGAACTTACAAAAAGTGAGATGAGGTTTACTAGATCACCTTATAAGTAACAAGCATGCCAAATTTCAAAAGCGTAGCATGGATACTTTTCGAGAAATAAACGTTTAAATCTCGGATTTTGTACAAAAATGAAAGGCTAGAAATCGGGCAAAATGTGTCCAGCTATACATCTGATGAATTAATCCCTATTTTTTGCTTGAATTCTATTGTCAAATACATTTTTAATCTGTCTAATGGGACCTACTCGAATTCCTGTTTATTCTGGATAACTATTACACTAAGTTTTTTTCATCAAGTCGGTTTAAAGTCCAATTTAAACTTAAAAAACTCGCTAAAACTTGTTCACACCTGTGTAGATTACTTCACGGCGGGTGTCTGAGTGAAGTGTCACTGTCATAATTAGAAACAAAAATAAGGATGTTTGCATGGTTTTGATCAGAAGGGGGTACATTAATGTAAATAAGTAGGACTAATAGATAATTAGCTTACCATAATACTGCGGAAATGAGTTTTGGAAAGGGAAATTTAATAGACAAAAATAATAGTAGCCAAGCCCAAGCTAAGGCAATCTGTTTAATTGTTCCAGTGCCTCGGAAACTAAATTTTTAATCCTAATATTGAAGCACTTCTATTTATAATTTTTATTTCATTTTTGCACCAAATGTTCGAGGAAATAGTGAATATTTGAATGAAGAAATAAAAAAAAAATGTCCAATTTTGACCCTCTAAGGGGATAGCTATCCTTAAAACCTTTCACACTTGTTAGTTAATCTGCGCGAACACAGTCAAATCAAATCTCCAAGTATGTCAATCATACATGTATCCCAAATTCATATGACTTACATAAACGAATTGCCTTAAGACCTGTGTGAAACACCATAACAAAGATGCATAGTGTTACGTCGTAATTTGACAACTTTCTCGTGGACAGAGGCCAAAGTTTTGATCAACCGAAGGACGGAATGCAGTGGGGTACATGTATATGCCTGCATTCACAAATACGTTCTTGATGTTTGTTCGTGAGATAAGTAATAAATTATCACGTCGTAACAACTTTGGAAGCTCCCCCAAAGTGTACATAATATAAATACAGAGCAGGTGATCGAACAAAGCAAAAGACAATCGATGTGATCCATGTATATGGATGACGTTAGTGTTCTCCGCAGTTGGCCGTCGGATGTATCTGTGCGGACGAATAATAGCGTGTGTGTTTTTTTGTGCAACAGTGTAACGATCGCCAACAATTTTTGCAACAATGTAACAGTTGTTAACAACAATAAAACATTGTTGAAAATTCGCTACAATGTTGCGCAATTACGCTTTCTCAATATGCAATTTTTAATGAATACATCATATTAAAAAGGTTATCCTACTATGAAGAATCACAATTTCTAATGTAAGAAAGAAAGACAACTTGTGTGTATATAGCCATACAATTTAACGGACAAAAGAAAGAGGCGCACAAGGTATCATTCGTACGTTTTACCGTCAATATAATGTTGACCACAAGCCACTAGTGAATTTGCAAAATATAAATACGAAAGATTCGCCAAGATGATACCGATGCGCCACGTTCTATACTCCTGTCACTGACTGAAAGCATTTGCCACTTACGTTAGAGCTGGGCTAGTAGCAGCGCGGGAGTTAGAGTGCTATAGTTATGCGTCGCAAGCTTTTTCAGATTTTATGTTCTTTTTTCTTTTGGTTGTTTTGTGACTTACATATATAGGCTATACCACGGTATTATTGTCACTGTGTAGTGCTCCTACAGTCGTTTAACCTAGTACCGTAGCTAAACCTATCTTTTTATTTCTTTCATGTATTTTATTATCCATTTCCTTAACCCATGTTGTAAAATTGAGCAATCATATTGATCAGGTTTTCAAGACTGTAGCAGTGCGTATTCAACAGTTTACAGTGTCTCAAACACTGAGACGGAGAATGAGATAACAAAAGGTGGCAAAATTCGCCGATTTGAAAGTTTTTCCTTTGAAAGCAAACTAATGTCGCGTGACTTATCCAAGACAACAATCATAGTTCTGATAGCATAAATCTGACAGGTCGTCCCACCTGAGTCTGCAAGCTCATATCGGCAGGTAAGACGGGAAGAGAGTTGGGTCTTCAAGAAGGTCATTTCCATCAACGCTTAATTTATGCCCTTCATTTCGGCAGTCGGTCAATCGGTCAGTAAATGACCCTGTTGTTCACAGTATTTTCCCCCTCGATGGGGAATGATCGTTTTGTGACCAGGACATCGGCTAATTACATGAGTACGATGCTGTTCGAGAGGCACCCACATTCATCGGATGTCAGTTTGATTGTCCCAATTGGAATGGAAGTGGATAGTAAAATTCAAAATAAAATCTGACTGCAATTGTTAAGAATGATTGCGTTACAGTAGATCGATTGAGATATGTTGTTCTGAAAACACCATTATTTTTTTCAGATAACTGAGGTACTAGTATTTGTGAAGTACTAAGTTCCACAGGCATACATGTATGAATGGTGTACGCAAGATATAGTTAATCTGAATTTGAAGAGCAGTATCGTACTTTATCGGTAACTCCTGGTCCACAAAATGTTTTTCAGTGTCCCCTTCCTTCTGTATCCTGTATTGTGTACTTTATTCACGAACCGTTGATGAGTAGGCAGAAAATATTATTAGAAAATGCTTGTATCTCCGAGTATGTTTCACAACGGTTCATCAAATTGGTCAAATCCTAATTAATCCATCAAGTGCCAAATTCTTTTTGAATTTGGTGCTAATACTGTTATATGGAATATGGAATAGGTCTTTGGATTATGGACGCGGATATTCTCTAATGGACGACGGCTGAATTATGAATGACGGGCTAGACGCTTGTAATATAACCTAGCCAAGTAAAGTAGCTGCAGAAAACGACGTTGAGTGATACGAGGCCGAAAAAAGCTCCACAAATCAGTGTACCGATATTTCCTAGAACGAATCCTTCAACCTCAGCCCATCCAGACAAAGCGATTAAGCCGTATGATGTAATCCATATATGTCTCATTTACATGTTACTCTGCAAAGTGGCAATTAGTAACAATATATATGTCTGCACACAATATTCGGAAACTCACAGCCGGAACTGGAACTTCAGAGCTAGAGGACGCGTGGATACTTCATAGTCCCACATGAACATCTGCAATAAAAGCGCGATTAAGATACTAAGGCTACGTCCGAGAATCCACCGTATATTCGCGTGAGAATGTGAAGTGCCGAGGGAAGCTTTTCTGTAGGGTCATTTTAATTAAACAATTAAACTGGATTACTTTACAAGATCGTATTTCTTACAAACGCACTGTTTTAGCATATGAAGTTTTTAACAACCTGGCTCCTGGGTATTTGATTAAATTCATTCATGTGAGAAACGTACATAGTCGTATAACCAGAAGCTCTGAAAACAATCAATTGTACATTACAATACCCAGGACCGAATATTTTAAAAGAAGTTTTATTTATTCTGCTTCTCTTTTATGGAATGGACTGTATGTCCAAGTTAGGAATGCACCATGTATATCAGTTTTTAAACGCCTTTACATTAAACAATATTTTAAGAAACCAGTTATATGAGATTCGCAGCATAAACTGTTCATTTGTTTTAATGTTCTTAAGCCTAATAATTGCATAACATCTTTTAATACTTTAGTGTCATATATTCTACATTAAGCTGCTTTACAAAAGACAATATTTTACCAAATATCCTATATCGGATTAAACTAGCTTTGTGCTAATTGTGTATTCCCTGGGTAAATAAAGGATCTAACTAGCTTTGTGCTAATTGTGTATACCCTATGTAAATAAAGGAAAAATCCGTCCGTCCGTCCGTCCGTCCGACCGACCGGCCGACCATCCATCCATCCATGCATCCATCCATCCGCAGTCATTCATCACAAATCTGAATCTTTCCAGTGTGCTGGGTGTTCAATTCTCACACATCGATTTTAATTTGTTACTTTGAAATTTCGCTTGGACTGCTGGCGACGAATAAAGGTGCTTCTAATTGGCTGAAGCTTGGTATAAGTTTCTTTGTTTCTAGAGTTGGTTGAATTTCTCATTAAAAATATCTATGTGAAATTTGGCAACACAATATATCAACAGCATATAGTTATTCCAATGGATACTAATTGTGCACCCCTGTTGGCTGACCTATATCTGTTCTCTTATGAATATGACTATATGCAGGCGCTTTCAAAAATCGATCCATACAAAGCCCCTTCCTTTTCATTCACCAAACGCTATATAGACGATCTTCTCGCTGTGAATAATCGCTATATAAATGACGCAGTGAAGGATATATATCCAGCTTCTCTGGATTTGAAGGAAACTACAGATAGTCCTACAGACACATGATATTTAGATCTATATCTCTATAAAAATGAAGCGGGCATTATCTCTCGTCGACTTTATAACAAAAGAGATGACTACAATTTCGATAACGTAAATTATCCCTTTCTGGACAGTAATATTCCAGTGGGACCTGCATATGGCGTATACACATCTCGCCTAGTAGCATTTGCTAGATCCTGTGATAAATGTGACGATTTTAATCAATGTCACAAAACATTGTTGCAGAAACTTATAAAACAGGGCTATACCACCAAGCGCCTCCACTCAAAGTTTCTCAAATTTGGCGATACATATCGCATGCTGATAGCAAAATACGAGCGTAGCGGGCAAGATCTATTGCGTTACGTTTCGTAACTTGTGTCTAATTCCGCTTAACCCAGGGCTAGGGGCCGTATGAACCCACGATTTTTATCACCGCCGCAAAACATTGTTGCAGAAACTTATAAAACAGGGCTATATCACCAAGCGCCTCCACTCAAAGTTTCTCAAATTTGGCGATACATATCGCATGCTGATAGCAAAATACGAGCGTAGCGTGCAAGATCTATGGTGTTACGTTTCATAACTTGTGTCTAATTCCGCTTGACCCGGGGCTAGAGGCCGTGTGAACCCATGTACTTCAAGATCCTCATGGTGCTCATATGAACCACCGCAATCAAAGCGTGTCTGAGATACATCATTCGCTAGATGACGACCTTACAACGATTATTATGGATTAAGAATACTGATCAATGATACGGATTTGATATTTTTGGAACGTCATGATGTCTTGCCGGCATCATTGAAAACTGTTGACCGCTTCTCTCTCTCTTTTATTTGGTGCTAATACTGCTATATGGAATCTGGAATAGGTCTTTGGATTATGGACGCGGATATTTTTTAATGGGCGACGGCTGAATTATGAATGACGTACCAGACGCTTGTAATTCGTAATATCTATAACCGGAGACGTGCGTATCTTGTTACCGACACGTTACTTGACTAGGCAGGTTGATTAATGTAGCCATTGCACCAATTCATTATCACCTGTGAATAGTATGTACATCATATATGTATCCCTTGTGGAATGTCGCATATGTAATACTAAAGATTGATATGCGTGATACGCATGGATCTTCCCACATATATTTCATACGAGGTGCAATTCTGCGTGTATACCTATTTCTGAAATTTTACTTCACATAAAGGGATAGTAAATAGTAGGATTTTCCCTCCAGCGAATGCAGTGTACCACTGGTTCGCGTTAGCAATCTAACACTTCGCATCAATAGCTCAGTAGATGCTAATCTGTAACTTATACTCCGCATAAGAAATAAATGTATATATAACAAGCTTGTATAAGAATGGATCGTGCAAACTATGAGGATGATCCAAAGTGTTACCCCGCCACCGACCTTGGAACCGGAAGTCTAATTTAGACAGTACTGCGTAGAACATCTAAAATCAGACTAAGGTGAATCATTCGGAAAATGTTAATATACACGACAAGAATTTCTGATATACGAAGGCGTATGTCTGAGACAAGTTATTAATGCTAGTCTTGATCAATGAAGCTAATTAATTAGAGTATAGATTCTTTCGTCACGAGTGATTTATAAATCGTTAGATTTGATTTCAACGCCAGACTTCCTGATGCTTCACAAAGTCGATAAAAGCCTGACAGTGTTTGTTTATGGGTCTGAAACATCATTCAAGCGGAGTCTAAGATGTCCTACTTTCTACAGAATTCGATGGGTATTTTCAGGCAATGAATGTAAGAGAAAAAATGTTCATATGCTTTTAACAGGCGGCATTGGCATCTGTCTAATTTAATTACGTATAATTTTACTTTGCAGGTACATGTACATATATCTTAATATACGATGTGCATTGATAACTGGAATTTTGTTTATAAGAAAACAGTATGTACTGCAGCCCGCTGGTGTAGAATCGTTATATTAGGATGCCATCTGATGGCTTTGCTCACCCTTCTTTGAGCTTTTGCCTTCAAATTCCTCTTTCAGATGTATCTTAAACCCTTCACATTACCAATTGGCTGAACACGGAGACAAAACACTCACATAATCATATTAAATAAGCAGGAAATCTTTTAGTTTAAAATGTTTTTCATTAAAACCAATATGTCTGCTTGTATTTTGGTAATATTAGCCAATTGGATAAAGGTCATGTGACAATTTTGACTAATCAGGTAACATGCTAGTCGACTAAAAGCGCAGAGATGGCGCAGTTGACGCGCACTCTCAGAATAATAGCAAAAACCATGTACTGGTAGAGATAAGGAAAAGTATCTTTTTGCTCTCGTTCAAAAGCAAAGTCTTAGTTTGGCTGAAATAATATTATTAGAAGTATAAAGGTTCCATATTTCACTTTATTAATTTGAAGTATAGAGTAGTGGAAAATTACAACACATATAAGGGAAGTGGGAAGAGGTGCCGACATACTGACAGAGTCACATAACTTCACAGTATCGTCTTTCGGTTAACATATTCTAAAGCACATACCAAGAATCTAACGATTCGTGATATGTGTTGTATCTCAGGAACGCTTTTATTGTACCTGTTCATGTGGCAACTTGGATGATATGACCAAACGGCCCCTAGCATCGGCATAAGCGGTATTAGATACAAATCTAGAGCTATGATGGAAATGCTCTGACAACTCGTATATTGGTAATTGGTGAGCTGTTTCGCTGTGACAAATCATACACTGGAGATTGGTGAGCTGTATCGTCGTCAGATGAAAATGACGGTATTTAACACAAAAGACTAGTCTGTAAGGCCCGATGTCGACCCAGCATCAACTTCCCACAAATGCCAACATATATCAAAGACCAAAAGGTCTGTACAGGGGGCGGGCCTCGGAGACGAAAAGGCAGACGTGCATGTAGGGTTCACTGTGATAGGGCTGTTTGTTGTCCAAACAGCACCATTATGGTGCAATCTGAATTTTGAAAAACAATGATTATGTCCACAAGGTACAAGTAGGGCGAAGTCATCTTCAAAAGCAAAAAGGCGCATATAGGTTGCAGTCAGAGTTTTCTAACGCGCGACTCGTAATAGGGTGCAATTTTGATGGGTGCATTTAGGGCGCAACGGTCTGGATGAGATGAAGGAATTGGGCACAGTTAGAACGCAGCAGCTGTAGGAGGCGCATATAAAGTGCTCGCCCTAAATGAGGCGCGCTTCGTGAGGAATAACATATTGTTGGTTTTGCTTTTGTTACAAACCTGATGTCGAAGTAAAAGCACGATTTGTCCGCGACAAATAGCATGAATATGATGGCATCAGTCCGGAGTCGGAGTCGGAGTCGGAGCCCTCGAACTACATTGTTTATAAATTTAAGAGCAGATCTTTGTGGATTTTATGAGCTGAGATTTTTCAGCATTTCTGATACAGCTGATATTTCAAATTGCAGACGAGGCTTCAAATTGTACTTCCAGGTGTTGATTTGGGCCATTTTGGGAAAAGCTTGGTGGATGGAGACATGAGCAATGAGGGGTGAGAACGCTCCCTGTTTACAAATTGAAAGACATTCGGTGGTACCAATCAGCTGTCAATGGCGGGAATTTGCAATTTCCATGGTCAACTCCTGTCAAGACTTTCAGAGTTAGTGTCCCACTAAGTCAATATTGTCATGCCAAGTGGATTTATGCATCGATAGGTTTCTGAATTTTTTTGTGATTGTTTATGCTAATACATAACAAGTAACAACATTATTAGTGGTCTGAGGCCATCTGAAAGCATAATACTGACAGACGGACTCCCCTGACTGCAGGATCATATCGGCATGTAGGACGAAAAGACGGGGTGTTCGTCAGGGCCCCTCGATCAACTCTAAATTGTGCCCTTCATTAAGTCAGTCAGTAAGTGACCCTGTTGTTCACAGCATTTCGGTGGGGAAAGCCTTCTTGTGACCAGGATATCGGCTTGCATCAGCGCCTTGCTGTTCGAGAGGCACTCACAGCTATCGGATATCATTATGTCCTAGTTGTAATGAAAGTTGATAGTATAATTCTAAATAAATCATGACTTCAGCCTGTGAATAGTGAGGAAATTACAGTAGATCGATTGGATCTCATTCATTATAAATTAGTACGGAATGCTTCCGCATTTGAGATATTTTGTTCAGAAACACACTAATATTTAATATCAGATATTTTACCAGTATTTGCCAGCAGTACCCATTTTCACGTCATGAACGGTGTGAACGATGTGTGTAAGTTATAGTTAATCTGAAGTTAAAGAGAGATATCGTACTCTATCTGCGAACCTATGATCAGTGAGGATATAATAGTATCCGCATTTACAATTATGTTGTAGCAGAGACTGAATCAGATTTAACAGCAATACTTCAGCTATATAGAGATACTTTTGTTAGCGAGTGTGATTCCCTTTGTCAGATTGATGAGATCAAATGAGTCCATCGAGTGCCATAGAACCTAGCCACTTAAGGGTATTGCAGGAAGCGACATTGAGCGACACAAGGTAGACAGAAACTCCACACATCGGGGATATCCATATTTCATGGATCGAACCCTACAACGCTACCCTCTCCGATTAATCAGCTAAATTGTCTGACAGATGCTAATTAATGATGCATATAACCAACATAAAGGTACACGTGGCTGTGAAAAGTGTCAATTAATAATATGAAAGTACTCAAAGTACTGATGTCTGGATCGCCAATAATGGATTTAAAGTTTCAAAACATTTCAGCTGGCATGTTTCAGCCGACAGCAGATGTATGGATAAATGTGGAGATTTTCTCCAAGTTGTGGACGAGTCTGTTTGAGGAATAACAACTGGAATACAGAGTTTAGTCCTCAAGGAAGTGAATTTGTGAAGGCGGCTCATTTCGAAATATGCCAGGTCTTCATGGTAGCAAGAAACTGTCTGCAGTAATATGCTCAAAAGTGGATCGTCTGCGTCTTCTATCAGTTTTTGCGAGCAGATTTTCATAATTCATGCAATTCTATTGTGACAAAATGATACGACAAATTTGCGAGGAGACTGGATAGTTTTATTAACTGGTTTTATTAATAGTTCGGAGTAGTGCAGATATTGACAAGAGCTGTACGAGTTTGTGTTAAGTACTAAGCTAAGATTCATAGCGTCTCCCTTCCCTCAACGCTATGCCGACGACAAATACATTTCCCTGTTGGTAACTCGAACATCTCCATCGCGCACTTATTATTACCTTTGCGCCCTATTGGACATTCATTAACTTGAGAAAATGGGCTGCGATGAATAAAAATACCATAATCAATGTTGTGATCATCATCCCCTGTATACACGGGGTCTATTATGACGGAAATGCTCATCTTCTTGACCCTCGAATTCAGGTCATTTTGAGACTCCATAGGCATAATTTTAACGTCTGTAATTAATATATGACCAACGAAGGGCCATTTAGTCTGCCATTTCGGTATTTTTATTCATTGCGGCCCATTTTCTCAAGTTAATGGAAGTCCAATAGGGCGCAAAGGTAATAATAAGTGCGCGATGGAGATGTTCGAGTTACCATTGCAGGGAAATGTATTTGTCGTCGGCATAGCGTTGAGGGAAGGGAGACGCTATGAATCTTAGCTAAGTCCCCAAGATTACTTATTTATGCCTGCATGGTGTTTATAGTAAATTTGTTTGTTGACAATGATAGCGGTGGAGAAACAATTTGCGAAAATTCCTATTGTTGTTGCTGCACGATCATTGCGTATATAATTTAGATCGAAAAAGTTTGAACAACACCAACAACAAATCTTTTTGAAAGCGGTACCTGACAAATTCTGTTGTTTCCGCTTTCGAAAAGTTTCGTTGTTGTTGGTGTTCAAACTTTTTGAAACTAAATTATATTCGGTGAGCAGAGTCCCCCAGAATCCGGTCAAGTTCACAAGACGAGAAAAATGTAAATACTATTGTTGTTGCCTCGACACATATCTCCTCTGGAAATATATGCCATGCAGTATGCGTACACATTAAAATAGTAACGACCGCCGACTTCACAGGAAAGAACGCGACTACGAGTGTTGAAAACTGGGGTCCTCATAATCCCAGAACCGGAACCTGTTCAGCGAGAGCAGAACAAGATTTGCAACGTCTGCTCGGCGAATACAGAATGATCGTGCAGCAACAACAGGGATTTTCGCACAAATTGTCTCTCCAACGCTATCGTTGTCAACAAACAAATTACGAACTAAAAACGCCAGGCCTTACAGTAAACTCAAGCAAGCGCAAAACCGCAGAGACGGAAAACACTGAGAAGCGGGTTTGAGCCTATTGCGCGGAACCAGACAATGCAAAGAACAAAAATAGTCCACGAATACAAGCAATGCCTGGGCGAAGAAATGAATATGAAATACACTCAAATTCAGATTTCCTTTTATTTCTAGTAAACGTGAAACGATTACGACTGTTTTTTCTTCACTTTCTGGTTGATACCCTGATATGTGACAAACACAAAGTGAAAATCACTGGCGGATTGCTACAGGTCAACCCAGGGTCATTGCATTATAGTGCACGTACACATTTTCAGATATTTCGTGAGTGGCAGCATAGTCTGGTCGACACCGCTACGCGGTGGCGATCCAGACAAATATATACGTCTACACGCAATATTCCGAGACTCACTGCCGGAAATGAAACCTTCTGCAGGTTATATCCAGTTGACCGATGGTTGAGTGCAGTATATAACGTGATCCATTTCATAATTACCGAGCTACATCCAGAATCATATCATCTCAGCTCTTCAGATGTGCAAACATTCACACTCACTTTGTATGATCAAGGCTAGTCCTCAACTACGGCAACCTTTCCATCATCACCCTCCGCATTCATTCATCACAAATTTAAATTGGAAGGGACTTGACCGAAAACTTTTATCTCGCGAACTATGACCAAAATACAGTCTGGTCTGTCATTCAATATTCAGCAGTCGTAATTTAACAATTTCTGAGTCCATAATACAAAGATCTATTCCATGTAACAGCATTTAGCACCAAAGTCAATAAAATCATAGTATATATAAACATAGGCTATTTTCCTACAAGAGAGAAGCGGTCAACAAGTTCCATTGATGTCGGCAAGACATCATGATCCAAAAATATCACATCCGTATCGTAGATCAGGATTCTTAATCTATATGTTCTTCGTGGTAAAATCGTTATATAGAGAATGATGTATCTCAGTCACGCTTTGATTGTGACAATTCATATGAATACCATGAGGATCTTGAACAACATGGGTTCATATGGCCCCTAGCCCAAGGTCACTCGTCACATTCACATTGTAAACTATATGCTATAATACGATAAGACAATGCATGAAATGCTTGGTGTGGTTGCTTATAAATACCAACTTACCTCACTGGAATCGCACCTTCCCCAACAAGACCTAACTTTCACGGTATCATAGCACGGTAAGATTCTACCGTCTGGAGTACGGTAAGGTTTCGATGCCCGAAACTGAAACTGTCTTACGTGACATTGTAGCGTTGTGGCAGGATTTATGAAAGCCTTAATACCACAAATCATTAACACAAGTACAATCATTACATAACCATTTCGGTTCGAGGGTATCATGACAATACACTCCTCTGCGAATTTAAGTTTTCCTGGGTAACGTGTTCTTGATTGACGCTGTGTATATATTGGGGCTTCCCTCCTCTCCTTCGTATATAGTTATGCAGCTTACACTCGCTCTACGGCCAAACGTATGTTCGAGTCGTACAGACAGTGGTGAGACGTGTACATCAATATCCACCGGTAATCCCTCTTCAGTTTTCAAGTCCCTGCAAAATGAAAAAATGCACATAATAATTAACCATTCGCAACCATAGCACACGACCATACTACTACTCTAAGAGTTTCAAGATACCGCAAACGTGTTTTTGCCCCCCCCCCCCCCAACAAAAAACCTGACTGATTTCGCCTTTTTCTGTTTGCAAATGAGAAAATGCCCTCAACCGAATCTGGAATGTGTTACCTATATTGTGTTTAACCCGCAAAAAATAAACTAGACAAAAACTGTTTGAAGAGACCGACGATTATAGAGAATAGTGCGGCACGAGATTATTTTTATTCGTGAAATATGCACACGGCCCGATTATTTTACGTATATTGTAGCTAATATATGGATTTCACTGAGAAATTCAGCAGTACTCTTCAATGGGTGTGTCACGTATCAGTACGCTTAAGATTCCCTAGCCCTTTAGGATAAAACTAGGCCCATGGGCATATATAGAAAGATGGTTCAGAAGATAAATGCTGTTGCTTGATTGGGGGTTGGGACAGATACCATCCATCGCAAGTGAACTTTTCTTTGCATAATCTAGATTTTATTGCACTGTACTTCCATTTGTAAATTAGTATTTTGTAATTTATGGCTCACAGGAAAAATAGTTTTTAACTGATTGTGATACCCTAGTATCATTTTCAGAGACTATCGGTTGACTGGCTGCAATAGTGGAGATAGTAAAACTAAAGAAAAGTAGCTGCTTTCTGAGTAGCAGATTTCTTTCCCAGAGTTTCAATTCAAAATATTATCTATTTGTTTGAAAAAGCCCCCCAAAAAACACTTGAAAAAATGGCCATAATACCAAGCTGATCCATATGTAGTGGTACTACTATTATACATACACCCTGTACTGGAACTGAATAAAAGTATTAGAACACATGAGTGCATGAAACAACGAGTGGCAAGACATCCATCTCAGAATATTTCAGTTCTCAGACCTGTCAGATAGTATTATTTTTAAGTTTAAGTTCAATTGATTCATTAATTTCACAACATACATGTACATATATTCCTAACACCAGTCCATGTGATGACATGGTTTAAGCATGACCTCTTCAATCATCAGAAACTAGACCCAGCATGTACAGCCCTGAAAGCTATGGTAGGGCAGCTCATTACACATGTACATGTTGCCTCCTGAACTGTATTTCTCTGAGCTGAGGTCAATCTTTCGAAGAATAACCATAGCAGGCTTCCATATTTTAGTGCGTATTAATCTGATAGCTTGAAGGAAAACAATTAGCAGAGTATTATTTAATACAGTTAAGGGATCAAGTACATGCTAAGTGACTATATATAGGCCTACAAAGCATGTCAACCACTGAAGGATAACTATTCTGGTCTGAGAAAGAATAAACAATTTGAAACTATTTTTATACACGTACTTCGGACAACCCTAAAATCTGAAATTTTCTAGATCCCATAATAAAGGTGAGACAACTCACCTTCCTGAAAAAACGAATGCCTCGCGATTGCCGATACATGGAGGCGAACAGATATTACATGGATGAGAGATTCAAACCCAAACAGCAGAAACGCCTCAACTACCCACACCATAAGTAAATGAAATATGATTTTCTCCTACACTCGCGAAGATGACTGTCGCGATACATAATTACGTGATTGGCTGACATGCGTAGAGCAACATACTCGATATTTGACTGGGTATTGAAAGCCACAATGCACAAGTGCGACTTGAATAGAGCCGCTTAAATTATCGATGTGATTACTCCCAGCACTGTACTGTTCTGTCCTCCCTTGATCGAGTTACCTCATATCGATGAATATCTTTTATCATATTTTTATTTATTAATGTTTCCTCAGTTTGAGTCGTTGCTTACGACTGACGCTTACAAAACTTAACGTTAGCGTTATCTCTATCTGTATATGGATAATTTGTTTTCCAGTGGTTCAAGGCCTAGAGATTCATCCATAATGCATAGTCGTTTGACCAATACGTTATCTATGTCGGTGTTCAAAAATGGATTTTTGCATTCCACGAGCATCAATAATGAAACCATGGTTCAGACAGATGAACATCTTAACATCCTCGCAGCTCTTCGATATATATTCCTGTTCTAGGGATTGTTTGGTCATGCCATTCTAGGTGTTCACATCGCACGCGACATACGCTACAATATTGCCACATACGCCGTTATAGCTTCCCACCACCATTACCTGCTATAGCTACTTTATTTTCGATGTGTCATTGAGAGTCGTACAAATAAACAGGTCTATTAGATTCCATCTCTTCCTCACCTGTGAGGCTCCCGGCATGGCTGAACAACACTATAGTAAAATGTATTTGTTACTCAAATTGAAATAACAGAAATCAAACTATTGGCACCGAAAATCTATTGTACTGTATTAACTTACTTAATCTATTATAGTATAGTATTTTGACCCGTCGACAATATATGATATCCGATTTTCCAGTATGGCAATTCACTTCCGAGCTTCGTACCATGTTATTCTAATCGAGACTGTCGTGTACGTGCAGACCCATCATGTCAAACGACAAGGCAACGTGTTCGACTTTGACGGAGATAATTGCCCTGCCCATATAGGTAATTTTGCATTTAAGTGCCTCGGTGATGTGTCAATGTATAGTTAGTTCAGAAGTAAATACGGATCAATCCAAGTCGGCAATCCGGCGAACATCAAAGGCGACAATGGCTTCTGGCCGTTCCGTGTGGATAAACGACCTCCGGTGGATCTCATTTCCGATCATTGTTTCCAGGCCTCGATAGATTGCTATCTACTTAGGTTGAGAACTGCTTCCATCTGCTTCTTACAAACCACAGTAAAGCAAACAGAACGAAACAACAGAATCGACAGTATAGCAAGTTAGCTTTCAGGCGAAAAATGTTGAGTTTAGACAAAAAAATATCCACTTGGAAACATAACGAACAGTGATTGGCCAATGCGTGTCGTATATTTTAAGGATGATAGGTACAGGGAGTTAGTTCTCAAACATACAGGGCTCATACAGATTACAAAATGCGCTATATAGATTATTTTTAAAGAAGTCAAGACATCAATATACATACAGCCATAAATTTAGTACAAGTAGTTAATCATTCAATCACGACAGTTCTCACACAGGTGTGAGCTATATAATGGACCGTTAGCAGGAACGCAACGTGGCTATGTGGTGATTAGTTGGTTCGTCGCGATATGACTGAAATAATGCTGAAAGCGACGTTAAATCCTATTCACTCACTCACTCGCTATTCATTTGAGTTGTTGCCCAGGGAAAAGGGGTACAGTTAGGTGTCAGTGGGGGAACTGATGGATGTTCGCTAAAGGAATTTTATGTACACGGTCAACAAAGTTAACTAATTTAGGTTCATACACGACTTTGGCGACTATGTCGTATTCATAAAGCAGAAATATACGATACTTCGATGTCAGTTTACAGATGAAAGTTGAAAGTATTGGCTTTTTTCTGGTTATTGTTATCCAGGTCGCGTTGGCACTGCATTTTACACTGAATATCTTTGTTTTATGAAAATAGATAACCGTCCTTGAACCACCACGATACTCATTTATTCGAAAGCAAAAGTGAGAATTCCCTTCTTCAAATTATGTTTTAATAAAACGAATGCACCTGAACTTCACATCTCCGCGGCGCTGTGATGTGAAAGAGACAGAGGAAACAGACCCGGACTGTCTTAGAAGGAGGTAGAAACGTCCTTCAGTGATTCTTTTTCATTCCTGTCTTGTTATACCATTTCATAATGGTGCCTAGACAAAGACGAGTATTTGGAAGCAACACAATTCAGCACGTTTGTCATCATCTCGGCACCGCTAGATCAGCTGATCGACAAACGGATTAGCTGTTTGTAGTAGCTCCTAGTGAAAGACTATTCAATAGTTGCACTTCACTCTGAGAATAATATGTTGAAGGTCTTTAATAGTTCATCCATAATCGTCTCTTTTGTCGTGTTGTTAAATTTAAGAGTCGCAATTATCATGATTATTAAAGGACAAACTGTGCACATCAGTAAAATCGTTTTGTTGAATCATCTCAATTAAACCACTTTTGAGACAGGGGATCTGTGACTGAATTGCATTCCCAAGATGCGGTCTGAAAAGTGAGTTATATAATTCTGGCACAGCCTTTAAAACTTTTAAAAAACTTTTTAAAAAAAAGACACGACGTGAGCCAATTCGTAACCTTTTTAGCTCCTATGGAAGTTTGTGAATACTCAGGATATACCAGTTGAAAACCTTCTTAATATCACGATCGACACAAGTAAAATGTTTCAGTAACCGAGAAATAACTGCCTCGCTCCCTAAGGCTAACCAGCTGTGCCTCGAGAGGATACGTAGAGTATTTGGGGATAAAGTAATTGAGCAACGTCTAAAGCTTCAATATAGTTTCATGCAGCCGTAATTAAATAACTCGAAGTCGCAAACTCGTAAACCTCCTGACATGCAGCACTGATATGGCTTTACAAAATTTGCGCCATCATGCAGCACCCATTAGTTGGTAATGCAGGCTGAAGCTATGCTATCTCGCAATTTTTAAATTAGCTTGAGACAATATGTAACTGGCGTGACTGTTAGTAGTTGCACGCTGTAATAACCATTGCCAATTCTTTTAGCTCGAGGGGAGAACCACACTTGAGATTTTTAAAACTCGATTACTATAGATACCTAGCTGTGAAATATCGGAATCGGTGTTGGCGGTCCATTTAGCATGTACGATGATGTGTGGTTGAAGGGGGAATAGTGACCGTCTTTCGCCTTCACGACGAAAGGCAATCTTTTTACCAACAGGTTCAACACTTTTCTGGTACATGCATCAGTTTTGCCCAACGTCTAATATCGCTATCCAGAGATGGTTAGTTAACAATGTCAAAACAGTAATCGTCTCTCTTGTCGCATAGGCGACGCGAGTGCATGCCCTGATCAATTTTGTAAAGCTATCGGAACAGATATGATGTTCCATCAATATTATTAACGAACTAAGGTCCTGATGAGGTTCTGATGACGATTAGAGTCGAAAAACCCCAAGCAGATACATGTCTATACTGTATATGTCATTTGTCGTCTTGCTTCTTCCGTAAGATTTTTGGGGTATCCACATGCATTCGACATAGGATTTTTTTGAAATGACAGCCTTCAACTTGATATATCATACATATATAAACAACTGGGGATAATGAATCTGTGTTCTGCTTTGTGACCGGTTTTGATAGGATTAAATAATATCTAATTACATATGTTCTGAGACACGCAGATATCCACTGTATACAATGGATCCCACTTCCATTATCGGAAGCCATCGGTACATTATTGCTCTGGAATCGATAACACTAAAGGGAGGGAACTGTCCCAAACTGATGTCAAGCATATTTGCTCATCTGCAGTGGCACAAGACGCTAATACTATTATATGAATGAGGTCGTTGGAGTATGAACGCGAAATTCTTAAATGGACGACGACTGAATAATGAATGGCAGACTAGAGGCTTGTCAAATTACGACGTTGCGAAACGATGACGCTCAGATCGCAGTGACCCGGCGCTGTTGCGATTTGTGATTGCACCGCAACTCGTGAAAATAATGATTTTGTACATTGCCGAGTCATCTTAAATATGTTCTCGCGTAAACATAAGTATTACAAGCATGGCAAGTGTGTAAACTAGATAAACACACACATGTTTAAAAATTAGAACAAGCTACTTGTAAATCCACAGACTCATGATTCATTTAACATTGACCACTATTTAAAGGAATGCGTTTGTAATCACGTGGTTACAAAAAATTGGGTTATTCCATAACTAGCATTTCACCAAAGACGCCAAGTTACCTACTCCATTAGAGAATGGCATTTGGTACATATAGACGCATTTCAAAAGGCCGGACTTGCGGAAATATCTTGAGCCTCTAAGCTGTTCTACCATTTTGCTGTACTGTGGGGGCGAGACACGTGTGTAAATCAACTAACTGTCTAGCTATTAATTAACGCGTGTTGATGTGTTAATCAACAGGACACGGAGTTTGAGGTAATTATTACCCCCAAATTTATTCCCTTAAAATGATGTGAATTTAAATAACAAATATCGAAATATGGTCATAAACCATAGCCATTCAAAGGGCTAAAACCACAATGACTTGGGTGGCAGGGGGTGTCTTCGCCGATGTCGTTGTTATTATATAATTTTTTTTCAAGAATATAATTATTTCCCACCTTTTCATACACCATAATGACAGTGGATGTCATAAAAATGTTTTCTATACGCCCTACATGGATCTACATACCCCTCCTCTACTAGATCTCCATCTGTAATATCAATTGAACTCCAATGTTAAAGAATTCGCCACGAATCCCGGTACACGGTTCGCGGTAATACATTCTCCACGATATGGCTGATTTCCAGTAACTGATAAACTACTTCCGATGACTTTTAAAATCGAGCCCGAACGGCTTCGAATGCAGGAGAACTTACCTCATGGCATTCTCCACGCCCGTTGAGTTTTCACCATAGTTTTTTTTTTTTTTTTTTTTTTTGAATGAATGAATATATTTTATTTCACATGAACCCCGGATATTTGGTATTGAGAATTAACAATGTACATAATATAACATGGTGGCGAGAGTCTGAACATGGTTGTGTAAGCTTATAACTGATACGCATATACGGAATTATTGAAATTATATAATATCACATGACTCGCCAATCTCAGTAAACTCAGATATAATATCACGGAACATTATATCTGAATTCAGCCCTATATAAATCCCATGCGAATCTGAAACTACATTTGTTAGCCATAGTTCACGTCTGCTCATTTAGTTACTGTTGGTTGTCTGCAGACACCCGAATTCCCCCGTGTACCGGGATTCGTGGCGAAAGTCTGTATACGGCTTTAACATTGAAGTTTCCTACCTTCATATTACAGATGGTTGGTTAGTTGTTTGAATTTTAACGTCGCACCTAACCTTATTGGTCACACGGCGACGATGACCCAAACAAACATACCCTAACAAAACCCTAATCCTAACAAAAACCTAACCAAAACTACAAAAAAAAATGAATTTCGAATTTAGGAAATTAGGCTCTACAGACACTGATCACAATGGATCCTCAGAGAGCCCAATCTGTTTGGTACTTTAAATCTACCTCTTGTGCCAGACAAACATGGTATGGTAAACCATGCTGCCCTAAGCTGGAGAGCATATTACAGATGGAGATCTATTGGAGGAGGGATATGTAGATCGATGTAGGGCGTATAGAAAGCATTTTTATGACATCCACTGTCATTGTGGTGTATGAAAAGGTAGGAAATAATTAGACATTCTTGAAAAAAAAAAAATAATATAATCACAACAACAACAGCATCGACGAAGATACCCCCTGCCACCAAAGTCATTGTGGCTAAAACTACTGAATTGTTCTGATACTGGAAAAATATGAACGAATACCAAGGCGTAGAATCCGACCTTCATCATGGGCGAAAAGCTGCTTTATGTGGAGTATGTGGTATAATTATTTGTGTTATTTGTCATATAAGAAGTCGTTTGGAGCCAAATCCGAATCTATGAGTAAGTGAACACTTCTGAGGATCTACAATGGGATAATATTTTTGTATTATAACAGCAGAATAATGTTATCTTGTTGGATTCCTATGTATATGTATACGGCTAGCAAATTTAATACCTGATAAGTGATATGTTCGAGGTACCGTATGATTGCAGTGAAATACCCGATGTACTGGTCATTCTTGGTATACTAAGTTTTCTTCTATTCCAGGCGGGGTTCAGTTCGCGGTCGTCACAGAAAACATTATAGTATTAGCTTTTGAATGCCGGAACCGATCGAGTGCGCTTACATTTATCTGTCACATAGAGCGGCAGTCATGCCAGTGTCCACCGGGAGACGCCAAAGCTGCAAGCATAAAGGAAAGCCTACTTTGCCCATTGTCTTCTACCTCCTGGCCATAAAATCATTCCATCCGTACCTTAATGCAAAATCCAGGGCGTCCGGGGAATCATTGTCTAAAGGACTCCTGTTGTCCTTGAGATGAACAAATGAGACCAGTGAAATAATTGTCCACCAGCAACATATGGAAATACGTCGCTCAGTTTACTATCTCTTCTCCGTTTCGGGCTTTTCGCATAATGGCAAAAACATTCAGCGTTTTCAGACCGGTAAATTTACCTGTTTATGTAAAGAGAAAGCTAATGTTGCTAATCGTTATCCATCTTTGAAGTGAATAATTTAGAACTTCCTTTGAATGTTTTCTTGTGCATTTTCAATAAATGTTACCCTTCCAACCATAGATCATAGACTCGTTTATGTGAGTAAATTGGTAATACACACAACACAGATATCAGATAATACCAAATGGCTAGAAGACATTTCACACACAAAAACAGAAGGCTGTAAACAGTACAGGTTGACTATTGGTTCAAAATAGTAACTGATGAAAAGATGGTTGGCTACCATAGGAAGATTAGCCTTATGACGAGCAATATGGAACTGTCGCCCGGATAGTGAGTAACATCACATAAAACATTAATCTGTTTGTAAAATTAGGTATATATATGAGAAAAGCTTATCCGCAATGTGAATCATATACTAGTACAATGCAGCTCAAAGCTGAACTTCAGCGCAATGTCCCGAAGCAGAAACACTCCTCAAAGAGATTTATAACGATTTAGTAAAAAAATTAATAAGACGAAAACATTGCTCAATTTCTGAATTTAGGTGTCGAAGATATGATAGATGTATAATCAGGCACGTGGAATGTTCCTGGTGGGATTATAATGTGGATGACATAGACTATCCCACGCCTCCTTCACATTCCATTCAACACATGTGTTCATAATTGCTTGCTATTAGACAAATCAGGGACCGTACAATACAATTACAATTTATTTTATGATCCATGGACAAATTTATCCAGATTTCCATAACCATAATAGTAACCCAGTACAGTTTCATAATGTTATCAAAGTTCAGTTTCATGGTCTTATCAAATAGATAAAGACTGGTGTAGACGAGGTATACTCATCATACCTGTATGATCCTACAGCATCGTGAAATCAGTTTCTTCAACAATGTTTTGTGTCGTCGGTTGACATTCCTCGAAATTTTCAAAATATCTGGCCATATATATATATATATAAGAAATAAAACTACGCCAAATGCGGGTTAGAAAACCAGGTTGTTTTCCCAACAGCGATTAAACGTTGACAGCTTCTTCCTCAAATTGATACAATCGACAAATTTTTCGGTTTCGCGATTTGAAAACCTTTAGAAAGATAATGTGTTTCAGAGTATATCTGAGGTGACTTTCCATTTTACATTGAAATCCATATAATTAATATAATATAATATAATATAATATAATTTTCTTCAACATTTTTACCCCTCAGCCCATAGGGCTGTAGGGTCTTGTCGTTGCCATGTACGTACGTCCGTCCGGACGTCCGTCCGTCAACATTTTCTTGTCCGCTGAATATCTGCAGATCTATGAAGGCGGGCCTGACCAAACTTTGGTGAGAGCTTCCTGAATGTTGACTGAAGAAATGATTAGATTTTCAGATGGCTATGATGATTTCGTGATTTTTAATTATTTTTTTTATTATTTATTGATGGCTCAGCTTTTGCAATGTTATCTATGCCCATCAACATGTTCTTGTCCGCTGAATGTCTGCAGATCTATCAAGTCAGGCCTGACCAAACTTTGGTGAGAGCTTCCTGAATGTTGACTGATGAAGTGATTAGATTTTCAGATGGCTATGATGATTTCATGAATTTTAATTATTTCTTTTATTTTGTTTATTGATGGCTTGGCTTTTGCACTGTTATCTATGCCCATTGGGAACCCTTGGTTGCATGTTTCATTTTGACTTTTGAAGGTTCCCTGATACAAGAAAGCCTGGGCCATTCAAGATTACCATTGGATGGAACTCCCCAATTCCCATATATTCTGAGAGCTTTCATGATGCTACACTTGTTCAACCTATGCACTACCCTTGGGGGATTTCTCCACCCCTGGGGCGCTAAATGTTAAAGTTTTGGACTTTTTCCTTTTCACACACATGCTGAATCACCTAATTTTTTTTCCTTTTATAGTAATAACTAACAGGTTGGTGACATTATTTTATTTCCCAAGTACAAGAGAAAATAACCGGCGAGGGGGTCCCCGCAGTATCGAACCCCTGTTAGGTTTGAATTTCATGTCGCCTTAAATGAAGGACAACATTTTTCTTCAATTTTGCTGCATCGATTTATCAGAAAGCTTTTGCACAAACCATATTTTATTTCAGAAGTATAATATGGAATAACTGGCAGGGGAATCCCTGCAGTATCGAACCCCTGTTAGTGTGAATTTCGCGTCGCCTTAAATGAAGGACAACATTTTTCTTCAATTTTGCTATTAAATCATTCTACTTCACATCATATGATTTATCTTAAAGCTTTTGCACAAAACATATTTATTTCAGAAGTGTAGTTTGAATTTCGCGTCACCTTAAATGAAGGACAACATTTTTCTTCAATTTTGCTGTTAAATCATTCTATTTTACATCATATGATTTATCCTAAAACTTTTGCATGAACCATATTTGTGTCCACACATTTAACTGGTACAACATAATGCTTCAATTTTCGTCACCAAACATGTTACTGTACCTTGGAAATTATTTAAAACGAGTGATTAGGAGAGTGTCAATCAGTGTGTTTCTAAGCCATTAAACTTATCACACTTGTGCAATGCATAAATTGCCACTGATAAAGCTACACTTTCTTGCATGCTGTAATCCCAGCACACCACTCACGTGAAAACGAAGTCTATTATATCTATCACTTTCATTTTTTGTTTCATTTGAGTTTTGGGTGCCCATACGTTTTTCGGAATGCAGCCCTGATCCTACTTGACTAAAAAAAAAACAGGCTGAGGGGTCCACGCACCTTTTAGGTGCATGCCTACAATTCATGTTAAATATGCTTTGGATTAGTGCCTGTTTCGATAATGTTCACAACTGCTAAATTATTATTATTACACAGCCAGAAAAAAGGTGATGGCCCATCACCCTATAATGGTGATCAGTCCTGACCATCACCTTTATAAGGTGACGAGTTAGAGCCATCAACTTTAAATGCTAACGGCCATCACCTTTTAAGGGTGACGATTTTGCCTCATCCCCCTTAAAAGTTAATGGCCTTAATGTACAATCATTGCTCATCACTCTTCAGAGATGATGGTCATCAGTTTTAAAGGCGATCACAAGAAAAGCTCAGACCTTTTTTTTTGGCTGTGTACCGTGGCTGTTTAAATCAACTGACATTTGAATGTGTAAAATCTATGTCATGTTCTTGATACTCGGCTCTTAAATTCAGTTTATATTGGGTTCATAATTGAGTATATATTCCGAATTTCAAATATATAAGACTATACTTTGCCCTGTAATAACACAAGACATTCGTTTCATGAATTTCTCCGGTTTTCAAGAACAGATGTGACTTATGACGTCAGAACGTAGAGACGCGGCGCTGTTGGGATTCGTGACTGAAGTCCGGATTTCGGATCAAACAAATCAAGAATGTCTGGTGTAGATGAGGCATAAGTGGTATATAAATTTGCTGTGTACATTTTCGTTTTTGTATCATCCTTATGGGAGAGAGGGAGAGAGAATCCCGGGTTTGCACTAGTTAATCGTTAGGCAATACTTTCCTGGCTGGCACTTTGGTATCTCTTAATCCTAGGAAATATGTTCAATCGATGAAAACTCTTTTCGACCTGAAGTTGCCAAACTTATCATAAATGTAAGCATAGTAGCTCTCTCTTGGAATAGTAAGAAAATTTTATCCACATTTGTCATATTTACACCAGTTATCAATTGTTAAAAACATCCACCTCATGTTAAAGAGATGTAGGAGAGACTAGAACCAGAACTAACGCGGTGACCCACGCGTCAGTGTGCCTGTCGCTGCTCTCTTGGCAAGAAAGTATTGTCTAAGGATCAACTAAGACGATAGTGCAAACCCTGGATTAAATTTAAAGTCGCTTTCAGCAACATTATTTTTCTTGCCCGTCAATGTTGCAGTGCATTTGTAGACGATAGAACAAGAAAAAAAAACAAAGATAAATTGCAGCAAATACGATTCAAACGACAAGGTTTTTGGTAAGACATAGGAAAAAACCTTGGTGTAGGTAAGGTTTTAGTATGATGCGCTCCCAAATGTTTTTTGCATGGGAGATTTAGTTCTCTGGCCTATAGTAAAATACATTGCGACTATGAATGGAGCTGATGCCTATGTTTACTGTGGCTGTGGATGGGGAAAGTTAGGCCAATACTATTATGGATGAGAAAACAGCCGTTTAGCCAGAAAGAGACCTCACACAATAGGCGTGGGTGCTGGCTGGGACAGCAGCTTTCCAATACAGCGATAGATTACTCGCAAGGGTTTCGCGTTCGGAAGTTCCATGTGATTTGTTGAGTGGGTGGGGGAACGAGTCAAGCCATAGCTTTGAACTAATCCCCAGGTATAGCGCATCCTCCGACAATCCATAGACAGCTCACATCTTAAGCTCGTCCTGTGAATGGATTGTAGACATCGACTGAAGTGATTCCGCCTATCTTTTCCCGGGGATAACTTGGAAGCCGTGTACGTGTGACTTTTGAACGTGGTGCTAATCTCGCTATAGCTACGGTTGTATTTCCCCCGTTATCTGGTCGTGTGGCGCTCGTTCACTGAAATTCTTCGCTATTGATCACAACCAACCACTTGAGGCAAACAGATAACAGAAGCTCCCAAACAACAGATGTGTGTAGCAACACTGGTATCGATATAACTACATCCCGAGGTTTCCATAATCACGATCCGCCTCACGAGGCTAAAAAGGGTGGTATTTGATATTGGAAATCGATGGCCATATCACCTGACAGTTACAATGTGTTAGAAACCTGCCCGAGAAGACGACAGTTGGTATTTTACTGTCTCACGAATGAGGGAAAAATAAGCTGAATAATAACTGTGCTCTCTCTTACACAATTTTACATGGCTAACAAGTTTAGTATACGCTTGCTCCATGTCTGAGAAGACGATCTGTGTATCATGAGTTAGTCTATATAAAATTTTCACAGTTTATTTTTTTAGTACGACCCATTTGACTTTTTTTTGTTTTATAAGAGAGACTAGAAAAGCTAATATTTATCCAAATACATTAAATCGCATAATATATATGTAAATGGTGATTTTTTTTTATAAAACTATGTTTGTGATACTTTACCTAAATTGGTTTTACTCTAGTATATTTATTTTTAATATAGACCGTCCATTATTTAAATATAATGCATGATTAAATACGCTTTACCTCTTTTGAATAATTGCCAACGTGACGGGTCAGTAAGTGTGATTTAATGAGTATTTCTGGAGAACTCGCGGGGAATCCTAACAAGTAGCTCGATCTCGTTCACATTTCTCCAAAGACTGCCACGACTGAGGGGGATTAAATCATTACAAATAGCATTGCGCTCTCTCGTGTTCTCGATCGAAATAGACCGGTTTAAATTGGCGGACTCCAGCATGTGTCAAGCAGTCCAACAGGTTCATTAATCGGTAAATCGATCAACGGTAATACCTCAATAGTGCGTGATTACAGACATTTGTCGTGTGAGAAATGCTCTTGGAACATTCTCGGTGCCTATAAAAATATTTGTAAGAAATGTGTATACCGTAAACTTCTTTTCTCATACTAAACAAGTATACAGCATGCATACTTAAATCAAAGTTGACCCATCTATTTCTGTTAAAGCTGGGTATATTGTTATTGGGATTCTTGATTGGCAAGGCTATTCCTAGTATTGAGCACCAGTTCGACAGATACAGGAATGAACAATATACTGTGAATGTAATAGATATTGTATAGAGGAATTCAAATATAATATTACTCACTCACCTGAAATTTAACTGTCAGTTTCTCCCTATATGCCCCTCTTCCTCTTTTGTACCTAATCTGTTTGCCGGGGGCAAGGTACCGTACCTGATATACCCCTAATTGTAGAGACTACTCACTCTTTGTGTTATAAACTAGGAAGGTGTATCGGTGGAAAACGTAGGAAACGCACAAACAGCAAATACCGATTTCTGGTGGGAAGCAAACTCGAGTTTCTGCCGAACTCTGGTCTATCGCTATTATGATCTGTACGCTCCTCCCATCAGTATCTGATTGACGTCAGCGTTGGCTTGAGATCCTCCTTAATGTCCGTTGAAAGTTTAACAAAAGTAAAAATCATCGAGGAAGGGATAAAATCGATAATCACTTAAAAATTGATAGACGATAATGAGACCCATAAAATGGTTGAGAAAACAATGTGTCTAAGTTACGTGTTTCCTGTTGAGAATCGTTGGTAAATGACTCGAGATAAAGCTTGGCCGGATCGATTCTAGTAGCGTCATATCGCATTCAGTTGCTATATAAACTCTGTTGTCGGAAGCTGTGTGCCAGCGATAAGAAACATTGACAGAGAACCGTGGCATGACAATTATTATCGCTCCGAATAAAATCGACCACTGATGGACACCCAAAAGCCGTATTTCCACAGTTCGGCAGCTGTTTGCAATTGCAACATCGCGTTCATTCTGCTCGAAGTTCCGAGGTTGCCGGGTAGGGCATCAGGTTGCTCGGTATTCAAATCTAACGTCTTTGTCATCAGTATAATTTATCATGAAAACAAACTAACGTTATCACCAAATAAATTTAAATACCGATAGAAATACATACAAAAAAGCATCTTATAATCTCCTTATATCAGATGTTCTATTCGTTGTCTATTGTCTCTTGGAAACGATTCTAGCTAAGTCATGTAGGGTAACACCTTCCTCTGCTGAGCGGGAACTAATATGAACATCAAATTAAAACAAATGTAGTACCTGGATGTATTACAATTCTAATTAAGATTACATCTTAGAAAACACATTTGCTTCCAGTGTATATAAGGCTGAATGGTTGGCTTACTGAAACTGAAGCCCAACTGCTAACAGAACAGCTGTTGACTAGAAATTTACATATTGCTGTGTATTAAAGATATCATCAGCTATCATTAAAGATTTAATTTCTACGAATGTTATTTTATATATTTGTACGCGTATCTCATTTGTTCTGACTATCAGACCAGAGCTGACATGTCGGACATTCATCATCCAGCCGTTGTCCATTTCAGAAATGGACAGAATAATAGAATCACTGATGAGTTCAAAAAGTAGAAAGGTAATATGTGATTCAGGAAAGGTCGTTTATAAAGCTACATGCTTGCATGACAGTGAAATTAATTCCATCCTTGCATAAAAGCTGCTTGTATTTATCAATGTGAGCTCAGATGATCTTTGAATACCTGTGTCCATTTGTCAAACTGAACGAGGGTGTGTATTTGCCTAAGTGAATACAGATTCATTCATTTATTCGTACATCGGCTCTTGTGTGAACATAGCTGGAGTTTTCCATCCTCTTCATGTCTCATTATTCCAAAGTAACTATCGAAGGATACTGTAACTGCCTTTCAAGAAAACTCGCCCCATGTTGTTTAAACGCTGAGCGATGCCATATATGGCAACATATTTTAAAACAAATACGCCCTCAGTGGGAGCTTTTCACTGTGAAACTCGTTGTCATTCAGGAATATGGATATGACGATTAGGCTACTCCCACGGCAATGACCTGACTTGTCACCCATCCCTAGGGGACTTGGTGTTTCTCTCAAGATGTCACTGGATCAACTCCCAAATAGTTCCTAAATAGCATATGGAGCTGGAAATAAGGATATTAATGGTAAAGTAAAGCTTCGTTTATTGATTTTTGTTGTAGTCGAACAGACAAGAGCAGATGTGAAGTGACATGATTCAAAAATCCAAAATAAACTTTTATCAATTTTATAAAAATAAACTGAGCGAATTACATTTTGATATCCGTAGATCTTTTCCAAATGGGTTTTATCTTGCCCATGCGATCTCCTAAGTGAGCTACAAATTGTTTGATTATTGGTCATAACCGAATATGTATCTTTTTCGACATTATTGCTATTACATGATCAGGCTGGATATATATGATCTATATGTAAAAAACGGTTTCTGTCAGTATAGTTCCTCATCATGATCCACGACATCTTTATGATCTTCACGTCTCCTTGCATTGTCTCACATTCTTCTCCTGTCTATTCTTAACACTATAGCGTTCAACGTACGGAATCATGGGATAGTCTCCAGCGCTCATCACCACGAGAGTTATGATAGCACTCCATTTCCAGCTAACTCATACCTGCTACAACAGATCCGCCATATTATGTTGGATTGGGACAAATGTTTGACTGGATCATTAAAAAGTTAGTTGATATTATTTTCCGATTTGTTTCCACAATAGGAATATTAATGTTAGTTTTACATTGCCAAACAAGCGACTTACGTGATTTACGAATAATGTTCACTGAATTTAAGAATATCATTTGCTGATACCGGCTACAAGCTTCTCCTGAAAAGACGAAAATTTAAAAGGGAATTACTGCACAGCTTCCTCAATATCACCATCAATATATTATTGTGCGGTCTTGAGTCAATAGATGAACAGTATATCTCACACAATGAAGAGTACGTCTTCAACCTGGGCTAATATCACACTGCCGTGTATGGGGTACTGACATTCCTCCCCCCCCCCGCGCTGACATTTTCCCCTGTGACATTTTTCCCCGCGGCATTTCCCCCCGACGACATTGTCTCTTGGCGATATTTCCCCCCTGCTACATCTTCCTCATTATAATATAATTAGTGAAATTTCGTATACGTTTACCATTTTTTCTTAATTACTTACCCCAACGCTTGCCGAGAACTACTGCGAATTTTCGTGACGGATGAACGCCGTAATTCTAGTTACATCGGAAAAATTGAGCGTTGTCTTGAAACACGACAAAGGGAACATAGTGAACGCAACAGCGAAATCCATTTTTATTTGTTCAGTTGTGGGCACTTTCAACATATTAAAGACCTACTAGATTTACCAAATAGATTAGAAGGTATTCCATATTG
This sequence comes from Hanleya hanleyi, assembly GCA_036873755.1. Taxonomy (NCBI): domain Eukaryota; kingdom Metazoa; phylum Mollusca; class Polyplacophora; order Lepidopleurida; family Hanleyidae; genus Hanleya; species Hanleya hanleyi. The sequence continues at coordinate 81,966 of JAVTVY010025329.1, forward strand.
CCCATTGTCCTCAGTCTTATTGTCTAACACCAAAGGTGTCGACTCCGCGGATCACTGGAATGTCTTGTTATTTAAGGAAGCCCTAGCTATTCGGCGATCAAATTCTAAACTTAACATTGGTGTGAAAGCTTCGAAAGAGCTACAGTTACCCAGGTAGACTACTGTTCATTAGTTTGATAGTTTGTTTCCAATTTCAATTTTTATATATTTTATTCCATCAATCACTCTTTAGATAATATAATACAACCATACAGCATTTCTGTGGTGTGTGTATTCCTTGTCTTGTTAATTATTAGCATAATATAGTTCTGTAAATATTCAATTCTCTATATTTTATTTCCGAGTTCAATCCTTGTTACATTTCTCTAATCAACTTAATACATATTTTCTATTTTCTAATCTCTGTTTCACTGGTATTTATTCCCCCGATTGACATTTCTGCTGCCACACTATACACACCCACACACCTCAATAAATCACCACCCGACACTATTAATCCTTATTAAACTATTGCCATTTTTCGATTGTGTATTGCCAGGCCATGTGGTGTGTGTATTCCTTGTCATGCCTATGTGTCACTCATGTTTACCTTGTTATGTTCACATATTAACTGATTGGCTATTGCCATCTAATTTTTGTGTATCGAACCATTTCAGTCTTTGTTAGTCGTTTTTGTACATAAGAGCCTGTAACTGCTGTTATATCACATTCTGAAGATAACAAATAAGATTTTGTCGAAATATTGAGACTGTCACCATGCGTTTGCTAAGTTTATTCGGAGTTACTCTGCTTCTGCATTATGCCAAGCTTATCAGTGGTTCAACACGATGAACGCGGTGTTGCGCGCGGAAATTAAAGATGAGATTCAACACGTGGAGGACTCGCTTGCAGCCTCCCTTGCTTTTTGGATACAGTGAACTCCATTGATCGATTATTAGTATTATTTTCTGGAGATTTGTAGGCAAAACAAACTAAAAAAGAAATTTCTAATTCAATCGGAAATGAAAATTAGGCTTACTCATCAAAAATGTCACTCATTGCGCAGTCAAGGATTAGGTGGCAGTAAATAGGAATAACTGAATAATGGGCTAATTTTTCAAACCTTTACTTATCCCTCCACATTGTAGGCATGTCATTCAAGATGTTTACATGAACACCAACGATAAAAGCGTGGCTGAGATACAAATCATCGCATGGATCGGTCCATGTGGTGTTTTTAGATATACACGTGGGATAGTGACCTGTGGGGTCAGATGACTTCATGTCAGTACGCCGGTAACTTTTTGCAGAACCTGAATATGTTGCGCTTAATTCTAGCCATTCTCTGGTTCACTTTCGCTTCGCATTCCTCTCTCAGGAGAATAACCATGTACCACCGGCCAGCCTGAAACATGATTAACGGCGCTGATGAGAAATCAGAGTCCCAGGAAATTTATATTCTAGCGACTCCCAATGGTTTCACATTGTAGAAACAACCATTCCTAGTTCGTGCATCTTAAAGGAGTACTTACTTTATTTTATACAGGTTCCTATTACAAAGGTTAGATCCTTAAAGAAATATAACCAACTATTTTGTATTGTTCGTTGCATTCTAGGCAATTCTCACTGTACCGTTCGTTGGACTTAAAATTATTTAAATTTTCATTATTGCAGCTATTCTGAAAGCAAAATGCAGACACACTATCAACACAATTACTCCTGCTATCACTGCAATCTGAAAACAAGTGAATTTGCAGAGATCATCGATCACAACATCGTGCGACACCCATCCCATGAACTTAAATACAGATTACAGACTGTAGGAGCGACAAATAAACCAATTCTGTAAACTGAAAGGCATCGGGCATTGTTTTAACATAGGTAATTTCGCAGAAATCGGAAAATATGTATTATAGTAGCTTCCAAAATACTGCAAACCCAAGTCGTCTTGCAGATTTTATAGTCCTAAAGTTAAACAGGGATTTGCAAACAAAAGACTCAATAGATAAAAGTATGTGAATAAAATTAATCAACATTTTCAGTGTTAACACATCGCTCGTTGCCTGACCACAGCGTAACGTCACGTGGGCAATGACGTCGTTCGCAACTTTCGTGGCTGAAGATTTCACAATCTCGAAACCGGAGCGGCCAATTTTCCAGCGGAGAGCGACCCCTGGTGGCGAGGTTGAAGATTTCAATCTTTTTACCAATCTCGAAACCAGAGCCATCCGGTCCTGTCCTCCCTACTAGGCTCTGGGACGGCGCTCACCAGTACGATCGGTCATTGGATAGCACACAAAACCCTAGAATTTAGAACATAACGAGAGCGTATCTGTGGAGATTAAGCCGACGTCCCGACGTCATGGAGCGCGTCTGAAAGATGACGTAACCTACCAGAACTCTTCATGCATTCTTGCGAAATATTTTCTATTCTGACGTCATGACGTTATGACAGGCTGGCCATGCAAGTGACTCATGACTGACGTTTCATAAAGGTGGCCCTCCGCAGTTTCGTAGTAATGGCCCCTCTCTAATTTCATAATACGATAGACTGCCCTTGTTCTGCTACATCATAATTCTTCTTGTCTCCTTAATAGCTTATATCTATAATTCCATCCTATTCAGCATTATCAATGCTGCAAACGAGTACGTACAAATCGAGGGCTGGCTTCGTCTACACGCTGATCGGGATCATGGAGTAAAGTTTGTCCTGCCTCAGTTATGCCCCTTGGGTGTGCCTAAAAATCAGGACTCATTTACGGGAAGAAAATCTGACAAAAAACGGTTAGGTTTTCACCCCCTTTTTTTTGCCTTTTTAAGTTGAGACCGGACCAGGGAACGTGAGTAAGAAGTTTAATTGAAATCGCTCTTACAGATTTTTCTGGAAATTGAGCCGAATTTGACCATTTTTCGACATTTTTAAAGGGGTTTTCTAGGAAAAATGAAGCAAGCATGGAGGAGAATGTTCGAGTTAAATTTTTCTATAACATAGCAGTGTTATATCTTAAAATAATAGTTTCATCATGCTCTTTCAGAAAATATATACATATAAGTGATTTGGGTTGAAGGTTTTGCGACAACTGGTGGCCGAAAAACGGACCCATAGTCTATTCCATGCCGAATAAAAGAATCTCCGGAGTGCACCCTTAAGGCATAATAGTGGAGTCTATGCATTATCTTAATGTAGACTCCGTTACGGAGCGGAGATGTATCATTACGCCAGATTGTTTAATTTTGACTGCCTAGTTATACCTGAAGCTCTATTTTCGGAAGCAGGTGGAAAGAAGACCAGGAGTTCGATTAAAATAATCCACAGTGTGTCCATTAGTATACAATTGAGGTTACTGCATACTGTATTCCATACAGGAGTTATCTCCCCCTGGACTGAGATTTCGGTGGATATTATGGCAGAACGAGGTCCTATCAGAATGATATAAATTTGCCAGTGTAAATTTTCTTTACAAGAGAACCCATTTACAGTCCATAAAGGATGGAATGGATGTATATTATTATGGTTTTACAAATTATTTCTCAAGTTTCTGAAGTATTTCCCATGTTTCTAAGAGAAAATTGAGTGCAAAATTACCAATAATTTGACTTGGTTACATCGCTTATTTGCATTTTCCCGCGTTTCTGCTATCATTGGAAAGCGGAAAAGTAACCACGGCCTTCATATTGCCGAATGGATGACCATTATTAAGAAGAAATAGGTTAATTTTGAGTTTTGTTCTCGAAAATCCTGCTAGAATTGGCAAAATTGATCAAAACAAAGATGGGGTAGGGGGAAAGTTATCGGTCGGATTTCCCAAAATAATATGTATAACTGGCAAGTGTTGTATACCGCCATACTCGCAAACACTCTGAGATTACGATACATGTGAATAATTAATTTCGTAAAAAACATCCTGCCCCTTAAGGTGGCCCTCCGCAGTTTCGTAGTAATGGCCCCTCTCTAATTTCATAATACGATAGACTGCCCTTGTTCTGCTACATCATAATTCTTCTTGTCTTCTTAATAGCTTATATCTATAATGCCATCCTGTTCAGCATTATCAACGCTGCAAACGAGTACGTACAAATCGAGTGCTGGCTTCGTCTACACGCTGATCGGGATCATGGAGTAAAGTTTGTCCTGCCTCAGTTATGCCCCTTGGGTGTGCCTAAAAATCGGGACTCATTTACGGGAAGAAAATCTGACAAAAAACGGTTAGGTTTTCACCCCTTTTTTTTGCCTTTTTAAGTTGAGACCGGACCAGGGAACGTGAGTAAGAAGTTTAATTGAAATCGCTCTTACAGATTTTTCTGGAAATTGAGCCGAATTTGACCATTTTTCGACATTTTTAAGGGGTTTTCTAGGAAAAATGAAGCAAGCATGGAGAAGAATGTTCGAGTTAAATTTTTCTATAACATAGCAGTGTTATATCTTAAAATAATAGTTTCATCATGCTCTTTCAGAAAATATATACATATAAGTGATTTGGGTTGAAGGTTTTGCGACAACTGGTGGCCGAAAAACGGACCCATAGTCTATTCCATGCCGAATAAAAGAATCTCCGGAGTGCACCCTTAAGGCATAATAGTGGAGTCTATGCATTATCTTAATGTAGACTCCGTTACGGAGCGGAGATGTATCATTACGCCAGATTGTTTAATTTTGACTGCCTAGTTATACCTGAAGCTCTATTTTCGGAAGCAGGTGGAAAGAAGACCAGGAGTTCGATTAAAATAATCCACAGTGTGTCCATTAGTATACAATTGAGGTTACTGCATACTGTATTCCATACAGGAGTTATCTCCCCCTGGACTGAGATTTCGGTGGATATTATGGCAGAACGAGGTCCTATCAGAATGATATAAATTTGCCAGTGTAAATTTTCTTTACAAGAGAACCCATTTACAGTCCATAAAGGATGGAATGGATGTATATTATTATGGTTTTACAAATTATTTCTCAAGTTTCTGAAGTATTTCCCATGTTTCTAAGAGAAAATTGAGTGCAAAATTACCAATAATTTGACTTGGTTACATCGCTTATTTGCATTTTCCCGCGTTTCTGCTATCATTGGAAAGCGGAAAAGTAACCACGGCCTTCATATTGCCGAATGGATGACCATTATTAAGAAGAAATAGGTTAATTTTGAGTTTTGTTCTCGAAAATCCTGCTAGAATTGGCAAAATTGATCAAAACAAAGATGTGGTAGGGGGAAAGTTATCGGTCGGATTTCCCAAAATAATATGTATAACTGGCAAGTGTTGCATACCGCCATACTCGCAAACACTCTGAGATTACGATAGATGTGAATAATTAATTTCGTAAAAAACATCCTGCCCCTTAAGGTGGCCCTCCGCAGTTTCGTAGTAATGGCCCCTCTCTAATTTCATAATACGATAGACTGCACTTGTTCTGCTACATCATAATTCTTCTTGTCTTCTTAATAGCTTATATCTATAATGCCATCCTGTTCAGCATTATCAACGCTGCAAACGAGTACGTACAAATCGAGGGCTGGCTTCGTCTACACGCTGATCGGGATCATGGAGTAAAGTTTGTCCTGCCTCAGCTATGCCCCTTGGGTGTGCCTAAAAATCGGGACTCATTTACGGGAAGAAAATCTGACAAAAAACGGATAGGTTAACATTCCCTTTTTTTGCCTTTTTAAGTTGAGACCGGACCAGGGAACGTGAGTAAGAAGTTTAATTGAAATCGCTCTTACAGATTTTTCTGGAAATTGAGCCGAATTTGACCATTTTTCGACATTTTTAAAGGGTTTTCTAGGAAAAATGAAGCAAGCATGGAGAAGAATGTTCGAGTTTAAATTTTCTATAACATAGCAGTGGTATATCTGAAAATAATAGTTTCATCGTGCTCTTTCAGAAAATATATACATATAAGTGATTTGGGTTGAAGGTTTTACGACAACTGGTGGCCGAAAAGCGGACCCATAGTCTATTCCATGCCGAATGAAAGAATCTCTGGAGTGCACCATTTAAGGCATAATAGTGGAGTCTATGCATTATCTTAATGTAGACTTCGTTACGGAGCGGAAATGTGTCATTACGCCAGATTGTTTAATTTGACTGCCTAGTTACACCTGAAACGCTATTTTCGGAAGCAGGTGGAAAGAAGACCAGGAGTTCGATTAAAATAATCCACAGTGTGTCCATTAGTATACAATTGAGGTCACTGCATACTGTATTCCATACAGGAGTTATCTCCCCCTGGACTGAGATTTCGGTGGATATTATGGCAGAACGAGGTCCTATCAGAATGATATAAATTTGCCAGTGTAAATTTTCTTTTCAAGAGAACCCATTTACAGTCCATAAAGGATGGAATGGATGTATATTATTATGGTTTTACAAATTATTTCTCAAGTTTCTGAAGTATTTCCCATGTTTCTAAGAAAAAATTGAGTGCAAAATTACCAATAATTTGACCTGGTTACATCGCTTATTTGCATTTTCCCGCGTTTCTGCTATCATTGGAAAGCGGAAAAGTAACCACGGCCTTCATATTGCCGAATGGATGACCATTATTAGAAGAAATAGGTTAATTTTGAGTTTTGTTCTCGAAATATCCTGCTAGAATTGGCAAAATTGATCAAAACAAAGAGATGGGGTAGGGGAAAGTTATCGGTCGGATTTCCCAAAATAATATGTATAACTGGCAAGTGTTGTATACCGCCATACTCGCAAACACTCTGAGATTACGATACATGTGAATAATTAATTTCGTAAAAAACATCCTGCCCCTTAAGGTGGCCTCCGCAGTTTCGTAGTAATGGCCCCTCTCTAATTTCATAATACGATAGACTGCCCTTGTTCTGCTGCATCATAATTCTTCTTGTCTTCTTAATAGCTTATATCTATAATGCCATCCTATTCAGCATTATCAACGCTGCAAACGAGTACGTACAAATCGAGGGCTGGCTTCGTCTACACGCTGATCGGGATCATGGAGTAAAGTTTGTCCTGCCTCAGTTATGCCCCTTGGGTGTGCTAAAAATCGGAACTCATTTACGGGAAGAAAATCTGACAAAAAACGGTTAGGTTGAAACCAACTTTTGTTTGCCTTTTTAAGCTGAGACCGGACCAGGGAACGTGTATAAGAAGTTTAATTAAAATCGCTCTTACAGATTTTTCTGGAAATTGGAGCTCAGAATTTGACCATTTTCGACATTTTTAAGAGGGTTTTCTAGGAAAAATGAAGCAAGCATGGAGGAGAATGTTCGAGTTAGAATTTTTCTATAACATAGCAGTGTTATATCTTAAAATAATAGTTTCATCATGCTCTTTCAGAAAATATATACATATAAGTGATTTGGGTTGAAGGTTTTGCGACAACCGGTGGCCGAAAAACGGAGCCATAGTCTATTCTATGCCGAATAAAAGAATCTCCGGAGTGCACCCTTAAGGCATAATAGTGGAGTCTATGCATTATCTTAATGTAGACTCCGTTACGGAGCGCGGAGATGTATCATTACATGGTGTTTAATTTGACTGCCTAGTTATACCTGAAGCGCTATTTTCGGAAGCAGGTGGAAAGAAGACCAGGAGTTTCGATTAAAATAATCCACAGTGGTGTCCATTAGTATACTATTGAGGTTATTGCATACTGTATTCCATACAGGAGTTATCTCCCCCTGGAATGAGATTTCGGTAGATATTATGGCAGAACTAGGTCATATCAAAATGATATCAATTTGCCAGTGTAAATTTTCTTTACAAGAGAACCCATTTACAGTCCATAAGGGATGGAATAGATGTATATTATTATGGTTTTACGAATTATTTTTCAAGTTCCTGAAGTATTTCCCATGTTTCTGGGAGGAAATTCAGTGGAAAATTACCAATAATTTGACTTGGTTCCATCTCTTATTTGCATTTTCCCGTGTTTCTGCTATCATTGGAAAGCGGAAAAGCAACCACGGCCTTCATATTGCCGAATGGATGCACATTATTAAGAAGAAATAGGTTAATTTTGAGTTTTGTTCTCAAAAATCCTGCTAGAATTGGCAAAAGTGATCAAAACAAAGATGGGGTAGGGGGAAAGTTATCAGTCGGATTTCCCACAATAATATGTATAACTAGCAAGTGTTGTATACCACCATACTCGCAAACACTCCCAGATTACGATAGATGTGAATAATTAATTTCGGGAAAATCAGCCTGCCCCTTAAGGTGTCCCTCCACAGTTTCGTAGTAATGGCCCCTCTACAATTTCATAATACGATAGACTGCCCTTGTTCTGCTACATCATAATTCTTTTTGTATTCTTAATAGCTTATATCTATAATGCCATCCTGTTCAGCATTATCAACGCTGCAAACGAGTACGTACAAATCGAGTGCTGGCTTCGTCTACACGCTGATCGGGATCATGGGGTAAAGTTTGTCCTGCCTCAGTTATGCCCCTTGGGTGTGCCTAAAAATCGGGACTCATTTACGGGAAGAAAATCGGACAAAAAACGGTTAGGTTTTCACCCCCTTTTTTTGCCTTTTTAAGTTGAGACCGGACCAGGGAACGTGAGTAAGAAGTTTAATTGAAATCGCTCTTACAGATTTTCTGGAAATTGAGCCGAATTTGACCATTTTTCGACATTTTTAAGGGGTTTTCTAGGAAAAATGAAGCAAGCATGGAGGAGAATGTTCGAGTTAATTTTTCTATAACATAGCAGTGTTATATCTTAAAATAATAGTTTCATCATGCTCTTTCAGAAAATATATACATATAAGTGATTTGGGTTGAAGGTTTTGCGACAACCGGTGGCCGAAAAACGGAGCCATAGTCCTATTCTATGCCGAATAAAAAAGAATCTCCGGAGTGCACCCTTAAGGCATAATAGTGGAGTCTATGCATTATCTTAATGTAGACTCCGTTACGGGCTTGAGATGTATCATTACGCCAGATTGTTTAATTTTTGACTGCCTAGTTATACCTGGAAGCCCTCTTTTCGGAAGCAGGTGGAAAGAAGACCAGGAGTTCGATTAAAATAATCCACAGTGTGTCCATTAGTATACAATTGAGGTTACTGCATACTGTATTCCATACAGGAGTTATCTCCCCCTGGACTGAGATTTCGGTGGATATTATGGCAGAACGAGGTCCTATCAGAATGATATAAAATTTGCCAGTGTAAATTTTCTTTTACAAGAGAACCCATTTACAGTCCATAAAGGGTGGAATGGATGTATATTATTATGGTTTTACAAATTATTTCTCAAGTTTCTGAAGTATTTCCCATGTTTCTAAGAGAAAATTGAGTGCAAAATTACCAATAATTTGACTTGATTACATCCCTTATTTGCATTTTCCCGCGTTTCTGCTATCATTGGAAAGCGGAAAAATAACCACGGCCTTCATATTGCCGAATGGATGACCATTATTAAGAAGAAATAGGTTAATTTTGAGTTTTGTTCTCGAAAATCCTGCTAGAATTGGCAAAATTGATCAAAACAAAGATGGGGTAAGGGGAAAGTTATCGGTCGGATTTCCCAAAATAATATGTATAACTGGCAAGTGTTGCATACCGCCATACTCGCAAACACTCTGAGATTACGATACATGTGAATAATTAATTTCGTAAAAAACATCCTGCCCCTTAAGGTGGCCCTCCGCAGTTTCGTAGTAACGGCCCCTCTCTAATTTCATAATACGATAGACTGCCCTTGTTCTGCTACATCATAAAATTCTTCTTGTCTTCTTAATAGCTTATATCTATAATGCCATCCTATTCAGCATTATCAACGCTGCAAACCAGTACGTACAAATCGAGTGCTGGCTTCGTCTACACGCTGATCGGGATCATGGAGTAAAGTTTGTCCTGCCTCAGTTATGCCCCTTGGGTGTGACTAAAAATCGGGACTCATTTACGGGAAGAAAATCTGACAAAAAACGGTTAGGTTAATATTCCCTTTTTTTGCCTTTTTAAGTTGAGACCGGACCAGGGAACGTGAGTAAGAAGTTTAATTGAAATCGCTCTTACAGATTTTTCTGGAAATTGAGCCGAATTTGACCATTTTTCGACATTTTTAAGGGGTTTTCTAGGAAAAATGAAGCAAGCATGGAGAATGTTCGAGTTAAATTTTTCTATAACATAGCAGTGTTATATCTTAAAATAATAGTTTCATCATGCTCTTTCAGAAAATATATACATATAAGTGATTGGGGTTGAAGGTTTTGCGACAACCGGTGGCCGAAAAACGGAGCCATAGTCTATTCTATGCCGAATAAAAGAATCTCCGGAGTGCACCCTTAAGGCATAATAGCGGAGTCTATGCATTATCTTAATGTAGACTCCGTTACGGAGCGGAGATGTATCATTACGCCAGATTGTTTAATTTTGACTGCCTAGTTATACCTGAAGCGCTATTTTCGGAAGCAGGTGGAAAGAAGACCAGGAGTTCGATTAAATAATCCACAGTGTGTCCATTAGTATACAATTGAGGTTACTGCATACTGTATTCTATACAGGAGTTATCTCCCCCTGGACTGAGATTTCGGTGGATATTATGGCAGAACGAGGTCCTATCAGAATGATATAAATTGCCAGTGTAAATTTTCTTTACAAGAGAACCCATTTACAGTCCATAAAGGATGGAATGGATGTATATTATTATGGTTTTACGAATTATTTCTCAAGTTTCTGAAGTATTTCCCATGTTTCCAGGAGAAAATTTAGTGCAAAATTGCCAATAATTTGACTTGGTTACATTCTTATTTGCATTTTCCCCGCGTTTTTGCTATCATTGGAAAGCGGAAAAGCAACCACGGCCTTCACATTACCGAATGGATGTCCATTATTAAGAGTAAATGGGTTAATTTTGAGTTTTGTTATCGAAAATCCTGCTAGAATTGGCAAAATTGATCAAAACAAAGATGGGGTAGGGGGAAAGTTATCGGTCGGATTTCCCAAAATAATATGTATAACTGGCAAGTGTTGCATACCGCCATACTCGCAAACACTCTGAGATTACGATAGATGTGAATAATTAATTTCGTAAAAAACATCCTGCCCCTTAAGGTGGCCTCCACAGTTTCGTAGTAATGGCCCCTCTCTAATTTCATAATACGATAGACTGCCCTTGTTCTGCTACATCATAATTCTTCTTGTCTTCTTAATAGCTTATATCTATAATGCCATCCTATTCAGCATTATCAACGCTGCAAACGAGTACGTACAAATCGAGTGCTGGCTTCGTCTACACGCTGATCGGGATCATGGAGTAAAGTTTGTCCTGCCTCAGTTATGCCCCCTTGGGTGTGCCTAAAAATCGGGACTCATTTACGGGAAGAAAATCTGACAAAAAATGGGCAGGCTGACACCCACTTTTGTTTGCCTTTTTAAGTTGAGACCGGACCAGGGAACGTGTGTAAGAAGTTTAATTAAAATCGCTCTTACAGATTTTTCTGGAAATTGAGCCGAATTTGACCATTTTTCGACATTTTTAAGGGGTTTTCTGGAAAAATGAAGCAAGCATGGAGGAGAATGTTCGAGTTAAATTTTTCTATAACATAGCAATGTTATATCTTAAAATAATAGTTTCATCATGCTCTTTCAGAAAATATATACATATAAGTGATTTGGGTTGAAGGTTTTGCGACAACTGGTGGCCGAAAAACGGACCCATAGTCTATTCCATGCCGAATAAAAGAATCTCCGGAGTGCACCCTTAAGGCATAATAGTGGAGTCTATGCATTATCTTAATGTAGACTCCGTTACGGAGCGGAGATGTATCATTACGCCAGATTGTTTAATTTTGACTGCCTAGTTATACCTGAAGCGCTATTTTCGGAAGCAGGTGGAAAGAAGACCAGGAGTTCGATTAAAATAATCCACAGTGTATCCATTAGTATACAATTGAGGTTACTGCATACTGTATTCCATACAGGAGTTATCTCCCCTGGACTGAGATTTCGGTGGATATTATGGCAGAACGAGGTCCTATCAGAATGATATAAATTTGCCAGTGTAAATTTTCTTTACAAGAGAACCCATTTACAGTCCATAAAGGATGGAATGGATGTATATTATTATGGTTTTACAAATTATTTCTTAAGTTTCTGAAGTATTTCCCATGTTTCTAAGAGAAAATTGAGTGCAAAATTACCAATAATTTGACTTGGTTACATCGCTTATTTGCATTTTCCCGCGTTTCTGCTATCATTGGAAAGCGGAAAGTAACCACGGCCTTCATATTGCCGAATGGATGACCATTATTAAGAAGAAATAGGTTAATTTTGAGTTTTGTTCTCGAAAATCCTGCTAGAATTGGCAAAATTGATCAAAACAAAGATGGGGTAGGGGGAAAGTTATCGGTCGGATTTCCCAAAATAATATGTATAACTGGCAAGTGTTGTATACCGCCATACTCGCAAACACTCTGAGATTACGATACATGTGAATAATTAATTTCGTAAAAACATCCTGCCCCTTAAGGTGGCCCTCCGCAGTTTCGTAGTAATGGCCCCTCTCTAATTTCATAATACGATAGACTGCCCTTGTTCTGCTACATCATAATTCTTCTTGTCTTCTTAATAGCTTATATCTATAATGCCATCCTATTCAGCATTATCAACGCTGCAAACGAGTACGTACAAATCGAGTGCTGGCTTCGTCTACACGCTGATCGGGATCATGGAGTAAAGTTTGTCCTGCCTCAGTTATGCCTTCTTTGTGTGCCACAGTGTAACCTGGGACTCATTTACGGGAAGAAAATCTGAGCAAAATGGATAGGTTAACATTCCCTTTTTTTTGCCTTTTTTAAGTTGAGACCTCGGACCAGGAACGGGTAAGAAGTTTAATTTTGAACGCCTTACAGATTTTTCTGGAAATTGAGCTGAATTTGACCATTTTTCGACATTTTTAAGGGGTTTTCTAGAAAAATGAAGCAAGCACGGAGAAGAATGTTCGAGTTAAATTTTTCTATAACATAGCAGTGTTATATCTTAAAATAATAGTTTCATCATGCTCTTTCATAAAATATATACATATAAGTGATTTGGGTTGAAGGTTTTGCGACAACTGGTGGCCGAAAAACGGACCCATAGTCTATTCCATGCCGAATAAAAGAATCTCCGAAGTGCACCCTTTAAGGCATAATAGTGGAGTCTATGCATTATCTTAATGTAGACTCCGTTACGGAGCGGAGATGTATCATTACGCCAGATTGTTTAATTTTGACTGCCTAGTTATACCTGAAGCGCTATTTTCGGAAGCAGGTGGAAAGAAGACCAGAGTTCGATTAAAATAATCCACAGTGTGTCCATTAGTATACAATTGAGGTTACTGCATACTGTATTCCATACAGGAGTTATCTCCCCCTGGACTGAGATTTCGGTGGATATTATGGCAGAACGAGGTCCTATCAGAATGATATAAATTTGCCAGTGTAAATTTTCTTTACAAGAGAACCCATTTACAGTCCATAAAGGATGGAATGGATGTATATTATTATGGTTTTACAAATTATTTCTCAAGTTTCTGAAGTATTTCCCATGTTTCTAAGAGAAAATTGAGTGCAAAATTACCAATAATTTGACTTGGTTACATCGCTTATTTGCATTTTCCCGCGTTTCTGCTATCATTGGAAAGCGGAAAAGTAACCACGGCCTTCATATTGCCGAATGGATGACCATTATTAAGAAGAAATAGGTTAATTTTTTGAGTTTTGTTCTCGAAAATCCTGCTAGAATTGGCAAAATTGATCAAAACAAAGATGGGGTAGGGGGAAAGTTATCGGTCGGATTTCCCAAAATAATATGTATAACTGGCAAGTGTTGCATACCGCCATACTCGCAAACACTCTGAGATTACGATAGATGTGAATAATTAATTTCGTAAAAAACATCCTGCCCCTTAAGGTGGCCCTCCGCAGTTTCGTAGTAATGGCCCCTCTCTAATTTCATAATACGATAGACTGCCCTTGTTCTGCTACATCATAATTCTTCTTGTCTTCTTAATAGCTTATATCTATAATGCCATCCTATTCAGCATTATCAACGCTGCAAACGAGTACGTACAAATCGAGTGCTGGCTTCGTCTACACGCTGATCGGGATCATGGAGTAAAGTTTGTCCTGCCTCAGTTATGCCCCTTGGGTGTGCCTAAAAATCGGGACTCATTTACGGGAAGAAAATCTGACAAAAAACGGATAGGTTAACATTCCCTTTTTTTTGCCTTTTTAAGTTGAGACAGGACCAGGGAACGTGGGTAAGAAGTTTAATTGAAATCGCTCTTACAGATTTTTCTGGAAATTGAGCCGAATTTGACCATTTTTCGACATTTTTAAGGGGTTTTCTAGGAAAAATGAAGCAAGCATGGAGGAGAATGTTCGAGTTAAATTTTTCTATAACATAGCAGTGTTATATCTTAAAATAATAGTTTCATCATGCTCTTTCAGAAAATATATACATATAAGTGATTTGGGTTGAAGGTTTTGCGACAACCGGTGGCCGAAAAACGGAACCATAGTCTATTCTATGCCGAATAAAAGAATCTCCGGAGTGCACCCTTGAGTCCGTCATCGCGCAGACGCGCTCGTAACATCCATGACGTCGGGACATCGACATTAGAGAGGTTTAGTTTCACGTTGAACGGCAACGGGAACGTGTAAGATTCAGTTACGCGTTACGCGTTGACGTCGCAAGGGAAAATGTGTTTAGTTATCCGTTCTCCGCCCTGCTGGTCTAAGTATTCCAAGTAGGTCTATACTCGTGATGCTGTTCTTATTTTTAAGTGAAATATATATTCTAAATTTCGCAGCTTAACAGAGTGCCATTTGCACCTTATTATACTTAACAAGTTACATTACACGAAAATACAAATTTCATTTTCAACTTATCATGCTTTTATGTGTTTGATTTGCACCATATTTTTTACACGTATATTTAGCCTATGGCTCAGTTGCATTTTACTGAGAGTACAAATAAAAACCTGTCTGTTCACTGACCCGTGACTTCAGTTTATCAGCTACTGGGTTGTATAATTTCACTATTCCTATCTTTTAACACGGGAGATTATTTTGAACTGGTGATAACTGGCATGCTTTTATGTATATGTACTATATTTCCCCGCTATTCAAAGAAAGTGCAGGTCATTATGCTTGAATATACTGGGAAAGTATAATACATCTGTATAAAATACATAGGTATAAAATTTTGTCAGTTATCACCAGTTCAAAATGCTCTCCTGGGTGTATGGGGCAAAGAGAAATTATACCATCCAGCAGCTGATCAAATTAAGTCACCGGTCAGTGAATATATACAGTCTCTTCTTGTTCTCTCAATAATGCGCAACTGAACCATTTCTGAAAGCAAGCAATTCTTGTGTCATAATCAGCAGCTTCTGTTTAAATGAGGAGATAATTCAAGAAAATTTTTCCGCCCAATAATAATCCCTTTCTAATTTAGGGATGAAAAAATCAAGTTTTTCCTCTGTAACAGTGATAACCAAAATATTCAGCAGGAAGGATGGGAAATCTGTACCCCACACCGTCCGTGATACACCATATAACTTGCCCCGTCCCAATTACAGAAATAATTCAGTTAAACGGTGCATCGTGCTCCGCAGTTTACGATTATTTTAAACGCCAACTAAACGAAACGGAAACCGAACCGATCTGGCCTGATATAACCGAAACGAAACTGAACGATAACCGAAATAATTAGCGAAACAATAACCGAAATGGAGAACTTGCTGATAACCGAAACAGAAATAAAATCGTTTAACAAACCGGTAACCGAACCATTCAACGACTCGATAATCGAAACGGGTCTAATATTTTAAGATTTACCCAAACGAAACGAAACACAACCGATAAACGGAACGAAAGCCGATCCGATAAACGTATACGAAACTTTCTATATCATATATCTTGGACAAGCTCTAAACGAAAATGTAAAGAAATCTCAGATGACTGCCATGATGTCATCATTTTGGACCGTTATCGCCTATTCTATTGTACCGATTTTTCGATATTTTTATTCGATATTTTCTCTAATTATTCTGACAGAGAATAATTAGTTTTGACAAAATAAATATATGATATGCCGCAATGTAACATTTGACCCTAACCTGATTTAGATCATGACGTCAGTGTGACAACTTTTTTTTACCTTTCCTGTATATATTGTGAGTGAGTTAGTGAATATGATTTAAAGTCGCTTTCAACAATATTTCACTCATATCACGATATTTGGTTCCTATTTATTTTATTTTCACACACGGAACCCCACGCGTGCCCCAGTTAGTCGCCTCTTACGACAAGTTGTCTTGAGGGACTGAGGCCTATTCTTAGTACCATGACCTGGGGTGTGCACAACGACATTCCGGGTCAACCCCGGGAGCCCCACGGGGCTTATATATATTGTTGGGAAGTTTCAGCCCCCTAGCCCAAGGAGTAAACTATTGGGGGTGGGGGTGTCAATATTGGGTAGGCCGCAAATGGTTCAGTTGAATTGAATTGAATTTTATTCACCAACGATCAAAGAATATATAGGTAGTAACATGTTGCTGAATTACAGAAAGGTAGTATACAAATCAATAGCGTTATATAGCATGCAATGAAAATTGGCGGGAATAAAACCTCAAAGGGCTTGTTCTATCCCAACGAAACAGTTCAGTTTTAGGTAATGAAATTCCATATAGGTTGAACGTTCGAAAAAGAGGAAGTTTACAGAGAAAATTCTATAGACGAAATATTTTAAGTCCTTTGATATTTGATTTCTTGTGATTCAATTTGTAATTGTGTGATACACATAAAATAGATCAAAATTTCCAAGAAATTCACCTTCTTAAAATTATTTTTGGGGCCATTACGACATGGAATTTTCTCTGTTGAAGATATCAAACATAAAATTTTTATTGTATTTCTGGTAAATATTATTCAAAAAAACCAAAACGAATTTTTACACAGGTCGAGGTAAGTTCCAAAATTGTTCAACTGTTAAGTGAGGATTTCTTGAAATAATTTCAGGTTATGTTCTGAATTCTAGGGTTTTGTGTGCTAGCCAATGATCGATCGTACGCCTGAGCGCCGTCCCAGAGCCTAGTAGGGAGGACAGGCCCGGATAGCTCTGGTTTCGAGATTGGGGTTCGTCGGAGCGGCCAATTTTCCAGCGGAGAGCGACCCCTGGTGGCGAGGTTGTCGGATTTGGTTTTTTCTTTGGCGTTTTCGTTTTGGTCACAGTTGAGCGTACGGGGACCGCCCAGTAGAATTTCATCCTCGCGAGTCAGTGTATCGATCGATCTGTTAGGATCGATACAATGGCTTGGTTATTTATTCATATGAGTTCTGGATATAAATAGATCAAGGGGTTTCCTCTAAATCAATCGAATCAGTGAACGCACTAGCTATGGTTGATTAGGCCAATCCGCTGCAAGGTATTAGATGTGAAAGGTTTCAATTTCATCGCAGGTCCAACTGCTTTGATGTAAAGCTGAAATCGACATCGGAAGTCAAATCAAAAACCGCAGGCTTGGGATACCGACATGCTAATTCAAAACAAGCGCGGGGGAAGACATGTACGAGATTGTACATGTATTATGGAGGCATCGACTCAAAAACTCATTGGAATCACAAAAAAATGTCCAGGTAAACCCTTTGCGCGGATTTAGGATTGACCTGGACTTGTGAAGATGATAGAATTCAGATATATACAGGTTTGAAATACAAGCGTCAGGTTCGACATGCAGTAGCTAGCCGTCGTCCATGAAGAATTACCACATCTATAATTTAAACATCTATATGGGAGCAGGAGACAGGCAAACACTGAAATTTCGCGAGAAAAACTTAAAATTTCAACTTGAAATTGAAGATATTTCCCATGCATATCTGTTTGAAGACTTTTAGTATGTTGTTCTAGAGACCTTATGGAAATGCACTACAGCAAAAACAATTCTGTTGGAATTTGTAGTGGGTCAAACCTCAATATGACCAGACTATTTAGCTAACGACATGACCACGAGCCACATAATCTTTCTAGTCAACGTGAGTAGTAGTAAAAGCGTAAATTGCCTCTCATTTGTGGCGCGCTGACTTCCGGTTGTGTGGCGCGCTGCCCTCAACCAATCAGAAGCGAGTATTTTGACCTGGTGCATTATGGGACATATCCAAGATGGCGGCGTCTGCCTTCTGGTTCAAGATGGCGGCACGTTCGGTGTCGAAAACTCGCCATTTTGTCGGGATGTGGTCATCTAGTGTCGAAAACTGGACCCGGTATGGGTCCCGCTAGACGTTTTGGGGTCTAGGTGGGCCACTAGTGGTCCGATGGAGTCGTATGAGGTATCAATGTGAAGCATTCGTGAAGGAGCATCCGAGGGGATGAAAGTGACGTGGAACTGACGTCATTCTGCGCATGAGCAGTAGACAAAGGGTATGGAAATAGACATTTTGGGATCTAGGGGAGCCCCTAATGGGCCGATAGAGTTGTATGAGATATCAATGTGAAGATTATGTGAGGGGGCATCCGATGGGCTGGGTGTGGGGTTGAAATATCGTCATTCTGTGCATGCGCGGTAGACAAAAGGCATGTAAATAGACGTTTTGGGGTCTAGCTGGGCCACTAGTGGTCCGATGGAGTCGTATGAGGTATCAATGTGAAGCATTCGTGAAGGAGCATCCGAGGGGATAAGTGTGACGTGGAAATGACGTCATTCTGCGCATGCGCAGTAGACAAAGGGTATGGAAATAGACATTTTGGGATCTAGGGGAGCCCCTAATGGGCCGATAGAGTTGTATGAGATATCAATGTGAAGCCTATGTGAGGGGGCATCCGATGGGCTGGGTCTGGGGTTGGAATATCGTCATTCTGCGCATGCGCGGTAGAATAAGGGCATTTAAATAGACGTTTTGGGGTCTAGGTGGGCCCTTAGTGGACCTTTTTTCGTGAGCTTCACTATGTCTTGTGGGGTCTCGTTTTTCTCGTCTCGCCAAGAAAATGACAATGGGAAGGATCCTGGAGCGAATCGGTGAAACTTTTGGGAAAAGTCACCGAGGTCTGTATATAGGCCTATAGGCTGGCTATATGGGGGGATAGGTCCAACCTGGGAAATTCACACACGTTCATTGTGATATGGGATGTTTGGTCTTGTTTTTCTCGTCTCGTCATTTAGAACACGATGGGAAGGGTCTCGGAGCGCAACGGTGAAATTTTGGAAAAGTACCGGGTAGGCCTGTATATAGGCCTATAGGCTGGCTGTATGGGGGTATAGGTTCAACCTGGGAAATTCACACACGTTCACTGTGATATGGGTTGCTTGGATTTGTTTTTCACGTCTCGTCATTTAGAACACGATGGGAAGGGTCTCGGAGCGCAACGGTGAAATTTTTGGAAAGCACCATATAGCCCATATAGTCTCATACTGGCTATATGGGGGTATAGGTTCAACCTGGGAAATTCACGCACGTTCATTGTGATATGGGCTGTTTGGATTTGTTTTTCACGTCTCGTCATTCAGAACACGATGGGAAGAGTCCCGGAGCGCAACGGTGAAATTTTTGGAAGAAGTTCACCGAGGCCTGGGTAGGCCCATAGGCCTATACTGCATGGCTATGGAAGTACAGGTCCATACGGGGAGAACGTTTTGGGGTCTAGGTGAGCCCCTAATGGTACTGTGGTGTCGTATGAGCTCTCGTGGAGTTTGTAATGTATCGACTCATGGTTCGTCCGTTTTCAATAGTCTGCGCATGCGCAGTCTGGCCGTAGTATAGAAAGCAGGCATTTTGGGGGTATGTGGGTGTGTGTTTGGGGTAGAGATGGACGTTCCGGGTACATCCGAGTATACACGGTAACGGTCGGGTAGTTACGGAGGAAGACACGGAGGTGGCTGAAGATGTCACGGAGGTGCCCGAAGAGACACGGAGGTTACCGAAGATGTTACGGAGGTCACCGAAGAGACCCGGAGGTGGGCGAAGATGTCAATTTGTATTTGGGGAATCACGGGGAGAGATAGTTCAAGTTGAATATTGAATGATAGGAATGCGTGTACTGACCTGTTCATCTGTGGTTTACATCCGGATATAGACCGGAGAGAGAACAACAACAACAACAAGGATGACACTTGAGAGAACAACAAGAAGAAGTTATTTTCATATAGTTTATTTTCCCCAATGTTACATCACACCAACGCTGGGGGAGCCGCGTTGGGTATGTTTACAACTCAAAAAGACTCTTTCCCAATCAGAGGCCACCATTTGCATTTGTCATATTCGTTCCTGTCCGTTAGATGTATTCTTGTCCAATCAGAAGTCGCCATTTCAAAAAGTTTCATCTTTGCTCGGTGTGACCTAAGCGTCGTCAGGCAGGCCTGGATATTCTTCGGGCAGCATGTCCTGAAACAGTTGTTTGCGCATTCTGATCGCATTTTCCAGGGCCTCGGTGGGTGGTAGCCCCATAGCCTCTTTCAAGTGACGCTTGGTCTTCATGATGGACCTGTGCGTGGGATCGCCTTTCATTTCAAGCGGTAGTAAGGTATACTGTTCATAGATCGCCATGGCTGTTTTCCTGATGCGAGGGCGCATTTGGGTGTATGCCTGTTGTAAATTATCCTTTCCGGCGTCCTCGATCGCTGCAGCGTAAGTATTGATAGCTGCTGTCATAAATCGATCCCAAAAGGTAGATTCTGCCTTTCCACAGATGTAGGCTGACTATCTGAGGTCAAGCTCTCCGTATCACTAGATGGACTCTCAGCAATCTCTGTTTCGGTTTCAGCCGATACACTCTCAGCAGTCTCTGTATCAGCATCCGCCTCAACGGACTCCTCGGAGTCTTCAATCCCATGTATATTTTTCTGGTGTCGCATCATATCGTAATGTATGGTGAACGTGCGTTCGCACTCAGAGCAAGTATAAGCCATGTTGACGGTTGAACGTCGACTGTGCGTGTTTTTGGAAATACGCTTGCTTTTATAGACAGTAACGCCCATCAACGCTTAGCTTAACGCTTCAACGCCCTGGTGAATTAGCTCAGAAGCTCTGATTTCCATGGAATTGACTCCAATTCACCGAAATACAGTGACGCCCGTCAACGCCAGTCGTTACGCCTTAACGCCCGTCTCAGCGCCTTAACACACTTTCTTAACGCTTTAACGTCGTTTAATGATGCGTTCGAACAAATGTTTCTTTAGTGCTATTGCTCTGACATACGCCGCTTTCCAGTTCATGCCCGAGGTTTTCAACATCGACGCTGTTCTTTCATTTGCATATGGACTGGATCCTTATCCAACAATTTCATATGGGTCACGAGGTCGACATACCGCTGACGTAAAGCCCGTCGTAGTCTGGGTGCCAATCTGTTATGGGCTAAAATTGCGGCTTCCTCTTTCGAATCCCCTTTGCGTTGAAACTTGTTTCCTGTGGCCTCCAACATCTCGCTCAGCTCGGCGTCCATACTTTCTTTGAACAAATCATTCCATAGCCTCGAGTTCACATTATGTTCTTCAACCTCGGGTTGGTCCTTCACGGTTGGGTGTTATTCCGGGACTGAGGATATGAAGGGCCCCGCTGTATGGGGGTGGGTTGCTGCTGCTGCCCTACCAGATGTGGACTCGGTGGATGATGTCGGGATATATGACGTTGCGGTGATGCCTCGCCGGGTAACAGGTGGGTCGTCAGCCGACGATCTTCCGGGGTATGGGCTTTTAAATCTACGAACAGGTAGCCGTACGGACGGCTTGTCGCTCCTTGAAACGCCTGCATGAAATGGTCGATGTTCTAAGGATAAATTCGACTACCAAGCACACGGATTTCTGCTCTGTCAATGGGATTGGAGAACAACACAAAGTATTGGCAGTTCAAGGCAATATCTCTGGACGCCTTTCCTTGAGTAAAGAGATTCTGAGTCAAATAGATGACGGACAGATTGCGATGATGGGACCCTTTTGTGAATAGGTCGGCGATTTTCGAATTGTCCTTGGCCGCACTCATCAGATCATCGAGCACTACCACGTTGGTCTGCTCGGAATCGAAGTAATAGGGTTCGTCTATGTCGTGAGGAATTCCTGGGACAAAGCTCACATTCTGTAATCGCGTAGTTTCGTAGGCGGGCTGCCACTGGCTATAACACCAAACAACACGTGTCGGAGCTGGGGTTGCCACACCTTCCTCTAGAAACTTCATCACACAGGACGTCTTTCCACACCCCATAGGGCCGCTCACTGTCATCGTATAGGGATGTCCTATGCCACTTGGTGGACCTATAGCGGGACTTGGTGGTGTCTCTTCTCTATGCGTTAGACGCATATGTCTGAGCATATTGTCGCGTGTCTTTCGACCGAACGGACATGTACTCGACATGGTACCCGATCAAAGGATGGATACAGACTGAGGCGATGGTGTACAAACGACATTATATGACCATTCACTCACTCACTCACTCACCGTCGTTAGTGCGTCCATGCGTTAAGACGGGCGTTGGGGACGCCTCACGGGCGTTTTGAACGCCACACTCACTCACTCACTCACTCACTCGCTCACTCACACGCGCGAGGGCGTCAACGCCCGGTGGTGGTGGTGGGAGCTCCCGTGTGGCAGAGCTCTTGGATCGGAGCTCTTGGAGCTCAAAGCGTGTGGAGCTCAGAGCTCGGAAGTGACATTTGCATATGACCTCTGTGAGGTCACTTCCGCTTCCGTTCACGTGACCGGAACTGACCTTCTGGTCACGTGAACGGAAGCGGAAGTGACCTCACAGAGGTCATATGCAAATGTCACTTCCGAGCTCTGAGCTCCACACGCTTTGATCTCCAAGAGCTCCGATCCAAGAGCTCTGCCACACGGGAGTTCCCACCACCACACCGGGCGTTGACGCCCACGCGCGTTTGAGTGAGTGAGTGAGTGAGTGAGTGAGTGAGTGAGGCGTGCAAAACGCCCGTGAGGCGTCCCCAACGCCCGTCTTAACGCATGGACGCACTAACGACGGTGAGTGAGTGAGTGAGTGAGTGTTCATATAATGTCATTTGTACACCATTCGCCTCAGTCTGTATCCATCCTTTGACCGGGTACCATGTCGAGTACATGTCTGTTCTGTCAAAAGACACTCTCTCGTCGCGACAATATGCTCAGACATATGCGTCTAACGCATAGAGAAGAGACACCACCAAGTCCCGCTATAGGTCCACCAAGTGGCGTAGGACATCCCTATACGATGACGGTGAGCGGCCCTATGGGGTGTGGAAAGACGTCCTGTGTGATGAAGTTTCTAGAGGAAGGTGTGGCAACCCCAGCTCCGACACGTGTTATATAGCCAGTGGCAGCCCGCCTACGAAACTACGCGATTACAGAATGTGAGCTTTGTCCCAGGAATTCCTCACGACATAGACGAACCCTATTACTTCGATTCCGAGCAGACCAACGTGGTAGTGCTCGATGATCTGATGAGTGCGGCCAAGGACAATTCGAAAATCGCCGACCTATTCACCAAAGGGTCCCATCATCGCAATCTGTCCGTCATCTACTTGACTCAGAATCTCTTTCCTCAAGGGAAGGCGTCCAGAGATATTGCCTTGAACTGCCAATACTTTGTGTTGTTCTCCAATCCCGTTGACAGAGCACAAATCCGTGTGTTTGGTAGTCGAATTTATCCTCAGAACATCGAACATTTCATGCAGGCGTTTCAAGGAGCGACAAGCCGTCCGTACGGCTACCTGTTCGTAGATTTAAAAGCCCATACCCCGGAAGATCGTCGGCTGACGACCCACCTGTTACCCGGCGAGGCATCACCGCAACGTCATATATCCCGAGACCATCCACCGGGTCCACATCTGGTAGGGCAGCAGCAGCAACCCACCCCCATACAGCGGGGCCCCTTCATACCCTCAGTCCCGGAATATCACCCAACCGTGAAGGACCAACCCGAGGTTGAAGAACATAATGTGAACTCGAGGCTATGGAATGGTTTGTTCAAAGAAAGTATGGACGCCGAGCTGGGCGAGATGTTGGAGGCCACAGGAAACAAGTTTCAACGCAAAGGGGATTCGAAAGAGGAAGCCGCAATTTTAGCCCATAACAGATTGGCACCCAGACTAGGACGGGCTTTACGTCAGCGGTATGTCGACCTCGTGACTCATATGAAATTGTTGGATAAGGACCCAGTCCATATGGAAATTGAAAGAACAGCGTCGATGTTGAAAACCTCGGGCATGAACTGGAAAGCGGCGTATGTCAGAGCAATAGCACTAAAGAAACATTTGTTCGAACGCATCATTAAACGACGTTAAAGCGTTAAGAAAGTGTGTTAAGTGTGTTAAGGCGCTGAGACGGGCGTTAAGGCGTAACGACTGGCGTTGACGGGCGTCACTGTATTTCGGTGAATTGGAATCAATACCATGGAAATCAGAGCTTCTGAGCTAATTCACCAGGGCGTTGAAGCGTTAAGCTAAGCGTTGATGGGCGTTACTGTCTATAAAAGCAAGCGTATTTCCAAAAACACGCACAGTCGACGTTCAACCGTCAACATGGCTTATACTTGCGAACGCACGTTCACCAGACATTACGATATGATGCGACACCAGAAAAATATACATGGGATTGAAGACTCCGAGGAGTCCGTTGAGGCGGATGCTGATACAGAGACTGCTGAGAGTGTATCGACTGATACCGAAACAGAGATTGCTGAGAGTCCATCTAGTGATACGGAGAGCTTGACCTCAGATAGTCAGCCTACATCCGTGGAAAGTGAGGCAGAACCTACCTTTTGGGATCGTATTATGACAACAGCTATCAATACTTACCCTGCAGCGATCGAGGACGCCGGAGAGGATAATTTACAACAGGCATGCACCCAAATAAGCCCTCGCATCAGGAAAACAGCCATGGCGATCTATGAACAGTATACCTTACTACCGCTTGAAATGAAAGGCGACCCCACGCACAGGTCCATCATGAAGACCAAGCGTCACTTGGAAGAGGCTATGGGGCTACCACCCACCGAGGCCCTGGAAAATGCGATCAGAATGCGCAAACAACTGTTTCAGGACATGCTGCCCCAGAATATCCAGGCCTTCCCGACGGCGCTTAGGTCACACCGAGCAAAGATCGAACTTTTTGAAATGGCGACTTCTGATTGGACAAGAATACATCTAACGGACAGGAACGAATATGACAGATGCAAATGGTGGCCTCTGATTGGGAAAGAGTCTTTTTGAGTTGTAAACATACCCAACGCGGCTTCCCCAGCGTTGGTATGATGTAACATTGGGGAAAATAAACTATATGAAAATAACTTCTTCTTCTTGTTCTCTCAAGTGTCATCCTTGTTGTTGTTGTTGTTCTCTCTCCGGTCTATATCCGGATGTAAACCACAGATGAACAGGTCAGTACACGCATTCCTATCATTCAATATGACCTTGAACTATCACCTGATATCCCCGTGATTCCCCAAATACAAATTGACATCTTCGCCCACCTCCGGGTCTCTTCGGTGACCTCCATAACATCTTCGGTAACCTCCGTGTCTCTTCGGTCACCTCCGTGACATCTTCAGACACCTCCGTGTCTTCCTCTGTAACTACCCGACTGTTCCCGTGTATACTCGGATGTACCCGGAACGTCCATCTCTACCCCAAACACACACCCACATACCCCCCAAGATGCCTGCTTTCTATACTACGGCCAGACTGCGCATGCGCAGACTATTGAAAACGGACGAACCATGAGTCGATACATTACAAACTCCACGAGAGCTTCAAAATAAGACCTCATACGACACCATAGGACCATTAGGGGCTCACCTAGACCCCAAAAGGTTCACCCCGTATGGACCTGTACTTCCATAGCCATGCAGTATAGGCCTATGGGCCTACCCATGCCTCGGTGAACTTTTTCCAAAAATTTCACCGTTGCACTCCGGGACCCTTCCCATCGTGTTCTAATTGACGAGACGTGAAAAACAAATCCAAACAGCCCATATCACAATGAACGTGTGTGAATTTCCCAGGTTGAACCTATACCCCCATATAGCCAGTATGAGACTATATGGGCTATAAGGTACTTTTCCAAAAATTTCACCGTTGCACTCCGAGACCCTTCCCATCGTGTTCTAAATGACGAGACGTGAAAAACAAATCCAAGCAACCCATATCACAATGAACGTGTGTGAATTTCCCAGGTTGAACCTATACCCCCATATAGCCAGCCTATAGGCCTATATACAGGCCTACCCGGTACTTTTCCAAAAATTTCACCTTTGCGCTCCGAGACCCTTCCCATCGTGTTCTAAATGACGAGACGAGAAAAACAAGACCAAACACCCTATATCACAATGAACGTGTGTGAATTTCCCAGGTTGGACCTATCCCCCCATATAGCCAGCCTATAGGCCTATATACAGACCTCGGTGACTTTTCCCGAGAATTTCACCGATTCGCTCCGGGACCCTTCCCATTGTCATTTTCTTGGCGAGACGAGAAAGACGAGACCCCACAAGCCATACTAAAGCCCACGAAAAAAGGTCCACTAAGGGCCCACCTAGACCCCAAAACGTCTATTTACATGCCCTTGGTCTAACGCGCATGCGCAGAATATTCCAGCCCCACACCCAGCTCATCGGATGCCCCCTCACATAGGCTTCACATTGATATCTCATACAACTCTATCGGCCCATTAGGGGCTCCCCTAGATCCCAAAATGTCTATTTCCATACCCTTTGTCTACTGCGCATGCGCAGAATGACGTCAGTTCCACGTCACACTCATCCTTTCGGATGCTCCTTCACGAATGCTCCACATTGATACCTCATACGACTCCATCGGACCACTAGTGGCCCACCTAGACCCCAAAACGTCTATTTACATGCCCTTTGTTTACCGCGCATGCGCAGAATGACGATATTCCAACCCTACACCCAGCCCATCGGATGCCCCCTCACATAGGCTTCACATTGATATCTCATACAACTATATCGGCCCATTAAGGGCTCCCCTAGATCCCAAAATGTATATTTCCATACCCTTTGTCTACTGCCCATGCGCAGAATGACGTCAGTTCCACGTCACACTCATCCCCTCGGATGCTCCTTTACGAATGCTTCACATTGATACCTCATACGACTCCACCTAGACCCCAACACGTCTAGCGGGACCCATACCGGGTCCAGTTTTCGACACTAGATGACCACATCCCGACAAAATGGCCAGTTTTCGACACCGGACGTGCCGCCATCTTGAACCAGAAGGCAGACGCCGCCATCTTGGACACATTTTCATGATTCGCCTCAATCCATAATAGGTTTTTGTAATGATAACATAAGTAGTGTGACCGACGTCACAGGACCTACGAAATAGGGTAAGGAAGATGACTTGGGGGTCCAAGCGTAATGTTATAGGTCACTTAAGTAGGTCAAATTTTCATCAAAAGTAGCTCAGCTCAGAACTGGCTGATAACAGTCCCCTAATGCACGTTTATGCCAAAAATCAAGGTTATTCCGACGAAGTAGGCTACCATCTGCAAATTGTCCGGTAATGAGTGAGCCAGCCAGTCAGTCAGTCAGTCCATCCGAACCCTTTCGTCGGCAAAATAAGGAGAACGGTTGACATTAGAACCTTGATTTTTGGCATGAACATGCATTAGGGGACTGTTATCAGCAAGTTCTGAGCTGAGCTACTTTTGATGAAAATTTGATTTACAATTATTGTTTATTTATTGATGGCTCAGCGAGTGCACTGTAAGGACTTATCTATGATGGCCGAGAGGGGCCATCGCACTTCGCCCTCAAGAAGTGTGGGGCGAAGTCGCGATAGTACGAAGTCGCGAAGCGATAATGCGAAGTCGCGAAGCGATATGCGAAGTCGCGAAGCGATATGCGAAGTCGCGAAGCGATACTGCGAAGACGCGAAGCGATATTGCGAAGACGCGAAGCGATAATGCGAAGTCGCGAAGCGATAACGCGAAGACGCGAAGCGATAACGCGAAGACGCGAAGCGATAACGCGAAGACGCGAAGCGATAACGCGAAGACGCGAAGCGATAATGCGAAGTCGCGAAGCGATAGTGCGAAGTCGCGATACGCGATACGCGAAGTCGCGATACGCGATACGCGAAGTCGCGATACGCGATACGCGAAGTCGCGATACGCGATAGGCGATACGCGAAGTCGCGATAGGCGATACGCGAAGTCGCGATAGGCGATACACGAAGTCGCGATACGCGATACGCGATACGCGAAGTCACGATAGGCGATACGCGAAGTCGCGATAGGCGATACACGAAGTCGCGATACGCGATACGCGAAGTCGCGATAGGCGATACGCGAAGTCGCGATACGCGATAGGCGATACGCGAAGTCGCGATAGGCGATACGCGAAGTCGCGATACGCGATAGGCGATACGCGAAGTCGCGATAGGCGATACACGAAGTCGCGATAGGCGATACGCGAAGTCGCGATAGGCGATACACGAAGTCGCGATACGCGATACGCGAAGTCGCGATAGGCGATACGCGAAGTCGCGATACGCGATAGGCGATACGCGAAGTCGCGATAGGCGATACGCGAAGTCGCGATATGCGATACACGAAGTCGCGATACGCGATACGCGAAGTCGCGATAGGCGATACGCGAAGTCGCGATAGGCGATACACGAAGTCGCGATACGCGATACGCGAAGTCGCGATAGGCGATACACGAAGTCGCGATACGCGATACGCGAAGTCGCGATACGCGATACGCGAAGTCGCGATAGGCGATACACGAAGTCGCGATAGGCGATACGCGATACGCGAAGTCGCGATAGGCGATAGGCGATACGCGAAGTCGCGATACGCGATACGCGATACGCGAAGTGGTATGAAAGAAATCACTGCGCATGTCACGTTCAATTCGGGTCTCGCTTCAAAGATTCAGATGACTATATATTTCGTTAATAATTCAGTGAAGTCTACAATAAATGTACCCGGTACATTGCACTTGCTTCGATAAACACACTGATAAGTTTACAAGTCAACACGTTTCATTACACATTTACACATTTAATGTTCATACTTTCCAGTTTAGCACAATGAACCTTTGTTATATTCTAATTAGTACCTCAAACGCGAAGACCATCGTATGTTGTACATTCCATAGAAGAAACACGAATCGACAAGATTAAAGTATTCCATGAATCGAAAATGAATAGCGTTTTACCAGGAAATATTACACTAACCACACACCAATATAGATAGGGATTTACTGGGAGATGCTATTGTATAACCATAAGCTAAATATATTGATTTACTAGGGACTGGAGAGAACCACGAAAGTATTGAATGATGGGGACTCTCTGCTTTGCTGGTATACATTTGCATACAGTACTTCTGTAGTCATTGTTTTCCCATGCTATTGTACCAGACGGGTATCCAACATGGTACAGTGTTTGGGGGAGTTCCGAATCACTTTTCACATCCAGACTGCTAACGCTCGTTCTTTTACGAGGTGAGAGCGACTGTTGGTCTTATATTCTAGGGAAATCTGTCGTTTATAATTGTATGTAAAAAAATCTTCATTCGAACTTGTCAATCGATGAGAAAATAACCTCCGCTTCAGTGCACCAGCGCGGGCAGTTGCGAATCATTTTGGTGAGTTGCGGATCACGCCATCTATCGGCCGTTACAGGCACTGAGAATGAAATTTTTATTGGCTTGAGGTGTCATCTGCTAATCATACATAGGTCGGTGAAGCCCCAGAGAAGATTTCAATGTTGCCGTAATTCTCCCCGTCCCGTGAGCGAATTTTTAACTATTGCAGTCCAGGCACAAATGACACACAGATCTAGCCTCGAAAATGTTCTGAAGTATATTTATCTTGTAGCCAGCCTACATAATTGCATTGTAATCTCAATTTAATTATTTTTTAGAACATTTTAGGATAAGATGTCTGACAATCATGAAGGGTGAGCTTGTGAACTTTCCTGTACTGCTCCAAAACGAAAAAACAGAGGAAGCGGGAACTTCGTGACTTTAAAGTTTATCATATTAAGGTCATTTTAGGCCTGGGCCGAGCACAGGATCATTTGTATATTCAAAAGGCGGCCGTGTGGTATCTCAGAAATGTTTTTTTTCAGCCAGTTCTGTCCATTTCTTCGATTTTTTTCTGGCCTAAAAGGACCAGAAAGTATTTTATTTGGGCAAAAGTAGTTATTCTCTACTTTATTTGGTAGTTTATGAAAGAAAATCGAAAAATCGGCCCAAAAAATAGTCGACAAATGGCTGCCGAGATGACGTTACTCGACGTCATCATAGAGTTCATCTTAAACTTTGTTACTCTTTCGGGTAGAGCTTGAACAAAAGATAGGGTGTGTTATGTTGCAGCGCTCTAGCCGGATGGATAGCGAAAATATATGGATTGACTCCCCACCTGCGATACACC
>JAVTVY010025330.1:0-10692 GCA_036873755.1 Hanleya hanleyi
CAGTGAAGGACTTTTTGAGATAATGTGTTTACAAGGATATGGACCAACAGACATGTATAAAGGGGCATAACTCCTGAAAAACACATCCGATTACACCGACTTTGAATAGGCTTCTGGTACTAGCTACATTAAACAACTGTATGAAGTTTCATTGTTGTGAGTGAAGGACTTTTTGAGATAATGTGTTTACAAGGATAAAACAGCCAGACATGTATAAAGGGGCATAACTCCTGAAAAACACATCCCATGACACCGACTTTCAATAGGCTTCTGGTACTGGCTGTATTAAACAACTGTATTAAGTTTCATTGTTGTGAGTGAAGGACTTTTTAAGATAATGTGTTTACAAGGATATGGACCAACAGACATGTATAAAGGGGCAGAACTCCTGAAAAACACATCCGATTACACCGACTTTCAATAGACTTCTAGTACTGGCTGTATTAAACAACTGTATGAAGTTTCATTGTTGTGAGTGAAGGACTTTTTGAGATAATGTGTTTACAAGGATATGGACCAACAGACATGTATAAAGGGGCATAACTCCTGAAAAACACATCCGATTACACGGACTTTGAATAGGCTTCTGGTACTAGCTGCATTAAACAACTGTATGAAGTTTCATTGTTGCGAGTGAAGGACTTTTTGAGATAATGTGTTTACAAGGATAGAAACAGCCAGACATGTATAAAGGGGAATAACTCCTGAAAAACACATCCAATGGCACCGACTTTCAATAGGCTTCTGGTACTGGCTGTATTAAACAACTGTATGAAGTTTCATTGTTGTAAGTGAAGGACTTTTTGAGATAATGTGTTTACAAGGATAAAAACAGACAGACATGTATAAAGGGGCATAACTCCTGAAAAACACATCGAATGGCACCGACTTTCAATAGGATTCTGGTACTGGTTGTATTAAACAACTGTATGAAGTTTCATTGTTGTGAGTGAAGGATTTTTTGAGATAATGTGTTTACAAGGATATGGACCAACAGACATGTATAAAGGGGCATAACTCCTGAAAAACACATCCGATTACACCGACTTTGAATAGGCTTCTGGTACTAGCTGCATTAAGCAACTGTATGAAGTTTCATTGTTGTAAGTGAAGGACTTTTTGAGATAATGTGTTTACAATGATATGATGGACAGACGGACAGACGGACAGACGGACGGACAGACGACGGAGGCAACGACAATACCGCTCGGGCAGAATCTGCCCGAGGGGTAAAAACTGTCAATGATCAAGGATTTCCTGATTTTAGGCAACAGTGACCTTTGACCTCTGACCTCGACCTCAATTTTGGTACGCGCCACATCGTCTCTACCTAGCGTATCCACTCACAAAAAATTGCAACTGTGGATAGAAAACTTTCACAGATATAGACCGGACATGAACACTTCAGTGATTTCCTGTTTTTTAGGCCAGTGACCTTTGACCTCTGACCATGACCTTCATTTTGGTATGTGACACATCGTCTCCCCGTAGGGTATCCACTCACCAAAAATTAGAACTGTAGATGGAAAACTGTCCCAGAAATAGACCGGACACGGGGGACGGACAGACGGACACACAGACCCACGGACAGACGGACGGAAACCGCCATCACATAATACGTCCGCCTTTTGGCGGGCGTATAAAAATTAGTCATTTTTAATGATTTCCTGATTTTTAGGTCACACTGACCTTTGACCTTGATTTTGGTGTCACAGTGATCTCGACCATTGACCTGGATCTAAATTTTGGTACATGACAAATGGCTACCTGTAATTTCTCAATGGACTCAAAAAATCATGATTTTCAACAACTTCATGATTTTGGGGGCCAGTGACCTTGACCTTTGACATTGACCTACAATTTGAGTGAGTGAGTGAGAGTAGGATTTAACGTCGTTTTCCCTACATTTTGATATGTGATACATTGTGTCTCCCTAAAGTATCTACTGACACAAAGAAAAATTATTTTTAATAATTTCCTAATTTTTGAGTCACCGTGACCTTTGACCTTCAACTTTGACCTATATTTTGGTATGCGACACTTCATTTCCCCCTATTGAATCCACTCACAAAAAATCAGAATTTTTTAATGATTTCCTGATTTTTCACACTGACCTTTGACCTCGACCTACATTTGGTATGCAACACATCGTTCCCCCTAGGGCATCCACTCACCAAAAATTACAACTGTTGATAGAAAACTATCAATGGACCTTTGACCTCGACCTCAATTTTGGTATACGACACATCGTCTCCACCTAGCGTATCCACTCACAAAAAATTGCAACTGTGGATAGAAAATGTTCACAAATATAGACCGGACACGAACACTTCAGTGATTTCCCGTTTTTTTAGGCTAGTGACCTTTAGCCTCTGACCTTGACCTTCATTTTGGTAAGCGACACATCTTCTCCCCGTAGGGTATCCACTTGGCGGGCGTATAAAAAGTATGAAGAAATTGCTCAATTTGTATGAAATTTGGACCGATTGTTCTCTGAGTAATATAGAATGCAATGAGCTGTTTTATTCAAATTCATATCCGACACCTGCTGGAATGCTGAGTGGTTGATAACCGGAGCACCATGACCAAAAATTAAACATTTATAAACAATGTTACTATTTATAACCAAATCAAACATGCTTTGATTAAATGCCTAATCTCCATTAGGCCTTTTGTTTTTTATTTGTTGGTTCACGGATTTGAGTGATGAAAAAACCAGGTCGAAAGGAGGGGGAAAAAACCCCCAAAAAAACACTGTCACACACACAAAATTACACTCATAGTGTAATAACTTCGATACAGCCGAATACAGTTGTAACACTATGGGGGTACAAGTATAATGCAGGAGTCAAGCGAACCCCCCCCCCCCCCAACCTCGGGGTTTAGTGGGGACTTAGCAAATGAGAGTTGTTAAAATGCTTCAACGCCCTACCCTCTGGGGCAAAACATTGAAGTGAATCCCCACCTAAACTTCAACCAAATACAACTTATGTCCCATTCCTAAGTAAAAGAAATATTAACTCAATACAAACATAAACAGGACTGAAAACATGTGAAAGCCCCACTCCCTGGGGCGTAAACATGTTGTGAATCCCCA
Source organism: Hanleya hanleyi (assembly GCA_036873755.1). Classification (NCBI taxonomy): domain Eukaryota; kingdom Metazoa; phylum Mollusca; class Polyplacophora; order Lepidopleurida; family Hanleyidae; genus Hanleya; species Hanleya hanleyi. The sequence goes on from JAVTVY010025330.1 coordinate 3,098, forward strand.
GGTAATGCCCCACTAAAACCGACCCTTGCCCGAGGTTGGGGGGGTGGGGATTTCGTTTGACTCCTGCATAATAGCATGTAGAAGACACAGAAAAAAAAATTTATGCACTTTGCGGTATGTTCAATGAAAGGACATTGATGTCTTCAAAGTGGTTTGACAAGACAAGACTCCTCTGGTTTTGCTGTCTTTTTTCAACATCCTCTCAAAAGAAAACTTTGATGACCAGAGTTTGTGAAGTTGTATTTAGTGCTGACCACAGTTTCTGAACTTGTAAATAATTATTGGTCCAAGGGTCATAATTGGGGGCATGTTGTTGTATCTGCAAGATATCTGTATTTACTGATATTGACTAATTGTACAAAAGTTTCAAACATTTTATTGATAAAAATGGACGTCCTTTCGGCTGTGAAAAATACATACTAGATTCGGCATCAACAACATGCTACCACCCATGGCCCTTAAATCACGAAATATAGGCCCCCTATATTGGAGTTACGAAAAGCGAATGTATGAAGATCGTGACCTTTCATTCGGGAGGGCATCTCTTCTCTTCGCCATATCCATCATAATGGAACAGCTCGCCTGGGTCTGGCGTCCTTGTCAGATAGGATAACTTAAAGGAATTTACTGACATCGGGGTAGACATGTCACATTCAGAGACGGCACCATCTTCATGTTTTGACGACTTCACGGAGGAAAGAGTGTCAGCCGACGTAATACATTTGCAGACGATGTCCCCAACCGTATCGCTGCCGCTCGTTACATTGCTGAAAAGATCTAGTCTTGACTTCCGCCCATTTCTTTACGACGACACAGATGTAAAAACTGCTGCGTAAAAACTGCCCGCCATTTTGTGACAGCGCGCCACAACAACTTTGCAGAATTATCTCCCTTGGAAGGTCCAAAATGGATGCGCGATGTCTCCAGATACCTCGTGTCTAACATTTCACTCTTCGACAGTATATATTTTTGTATACCTCAGCCTTTCCACTGAGTCATCCTGTCGAGAATTGCGATTTTTTTTATCAGAGGATACAATAATAAGGTCAGTAGCAAATTTGTACGTCGGCGGAAATAAAAAAGGACAAAATCGTGATTTTTTTTTTCCCACTTTTCGGAAAAAGTGAGTCGGCGGATCCGTGAACCAACAAATAAAAAACAAAAGGCCTTAGGAAGAACAATACAAACTGTTAAAACGGAAGTTAAAACTAAAAGTTGTCTCCCCTAGAGGGGAGTTGTCTGCCCCTAGGGGAGCTCTCTCTTTCATCCCAGTGGAGTTACTATAAATGCTATGCTCACGCCATTCCTATCCTCTTTCTCATTGTGATAAACCGAGACCTGTAGTGTGCAAGGCCGTGGAGTGAGGGGAAGGAAGGGAGGGACAATCAAATCAAAGCAGGTTTGATTTGGTTATAAATAGTAACATTGTTTATAAATGCTTAATATTTATTACCCAAATCGTAAACTTGCTTTGATTAAATGCCTCACTACCAACATATGGAGGTGGGAACCTCGGCCTTGTTGTAGCTCCAATAGCAGGCTGAGTAACCGCTGGGATGACACAGACATGGGCATAAACATGACACATTAATTCTCAACAAGAGGAACCCTGGTCGGTGACGCAATTGGGTAATTCATGGAGATGATATAGTAGTACTTATCTTGAGTGTCTCCATCCATGTAGCTGTGATCGTGGTGTGGTACACAATATTACCAATCTGAAGGAAACCCCGGGCCCTGAGGCAACAAGAAGGTATTCTTGGTAAGCAATGTAAGAACTGGGGAGAGGCGATCTGCCAGCTATACCCGTTGCATACAGGGTGACCAACTTACACCACCCTCAGTCCACAAGCCGTCTTACGTCAACTCTCTGTACTTTGGTCCTTGAAGCTTGAACAGGTCTTGTAGGATGAGTTGTGAGTTGACAGCATTTGCCTACTCCACGACTTCGTCAACTCTCTGTACTTTAGTCCCTGTTGCTGACACTGGTAACCTGAAACAAACATTAGTACTCACAAAGTGTCAGTTCTTTGTACGTTGAACTTGTGAGTTGAGCGCAGGTGACTCAGCTGAGATGATCTAGAAGAAAGTCATAGCTTCAACCTGAAATGACACAAGCAAATCTGCAGTAAAGGCAAAGATTAAAACTCACCATAGTGTCAGGCCTTGATTGATGACTTGAGAGTCGATGGCTGGCCAGCTGACCTTATTTCTTCTTTCTTAGGTGATCATGTAGCATGTGGACATATGTTATGATTGAGAGATGAGATGAGATGATACAGCAAGCTGGCTGACTTGCTGCGATGATGAAAAATGCCCCCCCCCCCCTCTTTTTTGAAAGTTACTTGACCACGTGCTGGGCAGCCACCAGCGGCCCAAGCGTGGTCACTCTATCTGATTGCACTGACATATCTCTCAGATAGAAATTGGTGAACGTGGAGTTTGCCGTCCAGGCACAGGACTGGACAATGTCATGGAGGGACAAGTTCTTCCATAAAGGCCATGACGTAGCGATGGCACGAATTTCATGAGAAGAAGCAGTAGATAGTAGTGGGGGAGCGTCCATGGCCAATTGATAAGACCACTTAATGGTCTTCTTCAACCACGAAGCAATGGTATTCTTAGTAATGTCACGCACTGCAGACGGGCGAAGGGACAAGAACAACAGACGAAGAGAGCCCCGGGCCGGGATCGGTACGAGTGAGATAGTGCGTCGATGACAAGAGGATGTCGTCGATATATACCTCGATTTGAATGCCCTGAAGATGCAGAAACGCCATGACTGATGACGTAATACGGGTGAATAGCCAGGGGGCGATGTTGATTCCGAACGGAAGAACTTGCCATTCGAACCGACGATCGTTGATAGTGAAGCGCAGGAAACGCCGATGACGAGGATGAATAGGAATATGGAGATAAGCGTCCTGAAGATCGACTGAGGCCAACCAATCCCGGTGATGTACGCGGGCCCGAATCGATGATACAGTCACCATCTTGAAATGAGGAGGGGTGACGAGGTGATGCTTGTTTAATGTCTTGAGGTCGATTACCATCCTCATCTGGTCCGAATCCTTCTTCAGCACCAGGAACACATGGCTGTAGAAGCCTACGCTGTTTTCGGTTGGTGGTAACTCTCTGACGGCTCCCTTGTCGATGAAAATGGTGACCGCGGACAAAAGTGTCTGCACGTGACCTGCGGGAACTGGCAGACAGGAGGGACGAGGCCAAGCGATGAGTTTGGGCAGAGACTGAAAATTGAGTAGGAAGCCAAACTTCAAGATCTTTATAATCCAGTCGTCGTCTGTTATAAGCCGCCAATTCTCGCAGAAATACTGTAGACGGCCGCCCACGACCTGATGACTGAAAGGACGGAAGGCGGGTAGTTGAAAATCTTCGACCTGATTGGAAACGGAAATCGGATAGTCATTTGTTGGAATGTCCACCTCGTTTGGAAAACTTCCCACGGAAGGAACGGCAACCACGGCCTCGTGGAGGTTTGTCGATGCCACGAAAACTACCCCGAGGCACTCCATCCTGTTGGGTGGTATTGGAAATACGACCCCGTCTCGGTCTTCGATCCGCGGCAACGCCCGAACGTCGAGAAACAGCAGCAATCAAACGAGACGTCCGTTCCTCACAAACAGCAGGTATGACGGACTCAATAGCATTGTTGAAAACGAACTTAGAGGATAATGGCTGACGAAGCAATTGATCCTTAACAAAGTATGGAACGTCAGGCTTGACCACCTTAAGTAACGCATTCCGCTGCGCTTGGAGAAGCGAAACATAAGAAAAAGAACCGGCCTCAATGACATGACGGTCAGCTTTAATGAGAGTGTCAATAAAACCACGCAAATAGGCCAGGCGACCAGGAGACAAAGAAGCCGACCCATCGTCTAGGCGTAACGCAGGATCCAAGGCCATCCGAGAAGTAGCCAACAGGAGCCAATCCGCGACAGATATAGCACGTTGCACAATTTGCAACATCTCCAGAACAGTATCCACCACTTAGGAAGGAACCGCGAGAGGAGCTGATTTAATTGCCGTAGAAATCTGACTCAAATCCCGATCACGTTTGGGCGGTTTATCGGGCAAGACGGTATCATGAATGTCATAATGAAACTGAAAACGGGGCTTCTTAAACTTGTTGTCGTCCTCCAATTGACGATCAAAAGCCTCTAAATTATCCTCCCAAGCTGGTGACGGAGCGCATGAGGTAGGAGTTATAGACGACGTAGACACGACCGCGGCAGAATCCGCCGTCTGACATCTAATACGAGAAGGAACAACATTCGAAGAAGCAGGCATATCCGGAACCAGCGCTAAAAGTGCCTGCATTTTATCCGGAAAAGACATCATAGACGTATCCTCCGAACTCTTCGCTGAAGAAGAGGAACTACGAACAGGAGAACAAGACCGTCGCACAGGTGAATGAGAATGACGTACGGGTGAATACAAACGACGAGGCGGCGTAACAGGACGTCGCGGTGAAACAAAACTATGTACAGGTGAACGAGAACGTGAATGGCGTTGCGGTGTACGTGAGCGTCGTGTAGAAGCATGGGAACGACGATGTGATGAATCAACATACGTAGTAACTGAAGATCGCAAGTCCGCAATTTGAACATTCAAAGTTGGGTCCGAACGACCCTCCATAGAACGAGAAACGGACTTAGATAACCCATGTTTAGATTTAACCCGTAACGGAGAAAGTGACACACGACGATGTTTATTTCCTTTGGAAGAAACGGTATGCGATAAACCAATTGACAAAAATGAAGTCGAGTTAACACCAGGAAACATGCGACGAAGTTGCATTCTTTTGTCCGACGGAGACAATGGACCGCTCAGGTAAAACCGACCTGGCTCTAGAGGCCTTTGTTGGATTGAACAATGAAACCGGTTTGGCAGGGACTCCAGACAATGCAATATCGGTACAGGTCAGACTGTCTAACAGCTGAATATTATCTTGTTGTACGACAGTCCCACTCGGTGGAATATTTACAGACGCCGGTGAAACCGGGCTTTGAAATCTATGTGACAAATCTAATCTTACACCGACGAGATCCTCGTTGGATTTCATGTCATTTACAAAGGCAATTTCCAAAGCCGTCTGTCGACCTCCGAAAGAGAAGGGTCATCAGACGCACGCAAAAGATAAGCACGTCGGGCCTGGGCATAATTCCTCCAGGCCGACGAGTCCCATAACAAACACTCGGCACACATGGTTTGCCGATAACACAACTCTTTACAAGCGAAAATTAAACATTTATAAATAATGTTGGTGTTTGTTACCAAATCAAACCTGTTATCACTAAATGCCAAATATCCTCCATTTGGAGATCCTCTGCAAACAAAATTATCTCCCTTGATCGCTGCGTCGATCGTCCGCCAGGTGGCGTGCACTCCGCGCATGTCCATCACTCTTTTTCCCATGTTGAGCAAGACCTGTTTTGAGTCAAGGCCGAGCAAAGAGGGGAGGATGGGTTGGGCAAATCAACGTTGATAACAGGTTTGATTTGGTAACAAACACCAACATTATTTATAAATGTTTAATGTTTGTGTCCCAAATCTTCACCTGTTATCACTAAATGCCAGACTCCCAACAGAGGAGGTTGGGTAGCCGGCCTTGTGACTTGCTTTTGGATTAAGCGGAGCACGCCTTGTTCTGATTTTGTAAATCTAATATGCCCAGTAATATCCTGATAATTCCCGTGTCGTATAGAAGCGTAGGGAGTTCGAGGTATTACAAGTAATGCGGCGAGAGGTGGACTCTGTTCCTACCCTTTGCTCGCATACTTGGCTAGATAATCAGATGCCATCGTGATGCCTTGAAGTTCCCTCGTCTCCGACATGGTCTGCTTGTGGAATTGTCGGGATCTTGCTTGCTTGATCGGTGCCCCACCCCCTTTTTTGATAGGAGTGGTAGACTATACCCTGGGCTGTAGCTACAGGTCCAGTGTAGTCATCCTATCTGTCTGTACAGACATGTCTGAAGATAGCAATCAGCATGAGTTGAATTGATCGTCCAAGCGCAGGTGTCAACAGTATTGTTCAACGATAAGTTTTCCCCAAAGTGGCCCGGACGTCACACTGGCTCTAATCTTGTGAGACGATGTCTCCATAAAGGAGAAGGAGCGTTGATGGCGAGTTGGTTAAACCAGTCGGCAGTCTTCTTCAACCCAGACGGTGATCATGGACTAGTGATGTCCGCTGATGGGTCTGTTAGAAGTGATGAGAGAGGAAGACAGCTGGAACCTCTTGTCGGTTCTATAAAGAGTGCTCCAGGCCTCTGACTGGATATAAAAACCTCTTCTCCTCCAGCAGGTACACGAAATCTGTTAGCGCTGGAATCTGGTACAGTCTTTGGACGTCTGGTCCCTGACGTGTGGAATCGTTCTAAATGACGAAATCCGGGATGGGATGAAAGGCTCTGGTTGATCAGTCTGTCATCCCTGTCAAGGAACTAGGTTCTACTGCGCAATGCTCTGATTGCATAGTGAAGACTGTCATGGAGCTGTCTTGCAGGACAGGATCTTGACTGCAATTGGTAGAACTGATTCGAATGGCAGGCGTAAGAATGCCGTAGTACCACATCCAGGTCTCCTTGGGTGGTAATTGATGTGTTCGGCGAGACTGTAAGGTGAAGACCATGGAAAGCTGAAAATGCTGGAATGTAGTCGGTTCCGTGGGTGAACTTGACAACCCTGAATGATGCTGAGTGATACCCCTGTGTACTGCTTGACTGAGATTCCCTGCCCTGATACGGACGCAGAAGGAAAAAACCAGCTGTTGCTGGAACAGAAACAGTGTTGGCCACAGGTCCTCACTATAGTACCTTCTCCGGGCTTGAAGCGACTGTACAGTAAATAGTAGCTTGCTGCTGTCCTTGTCTGTACAATTGGTCCTGGAGAAAAACCCTGGTCTGCAAGGAAATTCTGGACCGTAGCAGACGTGGGGGTTCGGACGTTGCGGTTCCCGGTGCCCCCGTGAAAAGTGATCTTCCGGTTGTAGTACCTTGTAGGACTTGGAGAAAGCTGTCGGCGGGAACCCTGAAGTGATGTGAAACACATGGTGTTGTGACATGGTATTGCTGATACCGTGCTGCTAGGACCAGTGTTGATGTTTCTAGAAGACAGTGACTGGAATCTTGCTCCCCCCCAAACTTGACGCAACTGACAACCGTACTGAACGTTCGTAATCAATGCTGATGTGATGTACAACCGCAACCTCCAAGGGGGACCGCCTTCTAGCGTAGATATCCCTAAGGAAGATGATGCGTTGCTTGTCTGTCGTGGTATCCATGTGATGTGTCGGCTATCTGTTGCCGGACTAATGGTCCCCTCTAAGCTCTGAATTCCGCATCGGTGAATGTGAAGTTCTATGTGCTTGGTTGAAAGTGACTCAGGCATCGCCAAGGGGGGTGAAGATGTTCTGGGACGAGCATCCTTAGATTGCCTGTTCCTTGCGCTCAGGATCAGTTGTAGTTGAGAACCTGTAATGAGGAGTACCTGGAGCTAGCCAAAACTGTGCTAGGTGCCGGGTGAGTAGTAGACTGTAGTTCCATCCAACGGCCTCTGTGTCATGGTGTTGAT
>JAVTVY010025331.1:0-11256 GCA_036873755.1 Hanleya hanleyi
TTCACCCTAATACCACCGCCCACTGTAGATTTTCAAAAGAGTTTATATTATGCCAGTTATTTGCGCTAGTGCTAAACATTTTTTTTCATATTTTTAAGCTTAGAAGCAACGAAATTTAACGACAACTGGTTTTCGTAAGAAGCAGATTGCTATACTCGGTGAAGGTATTGAGAGCTTCTCCATTGAGTCGAGACATGAAGTTCGGGCAATAAACTCTGAACTAATATCCATCATATAAAAGTAAAAGATTAAGAATAATTACAATAATTTTATTGGTCATACAATAATAATGTTGAAGATACAATAATGTAATCATAAATTAATATCGCAACTTCTGTGTATTGAAACATTTAATTCTGAATGAAAAACCGGGGAAAAAAGCGATGGAAAAGCATGGGTGCACAATTATGGGATTTATATTAAATTTGATTTGATTTTATCTATGGGGAAACAAGAATTTGTACAATTTTTATGATTACAAATACATAATACGCGAAAGGTTATATAATTCAACCCTCGTGACGAGAAAGTATTACTGGCCATCTCATCGCGCTAATGGCCATGTCATAATAAAAGTTTGATAATAATTACAATAGTTTTAATGGTTATACAATAATAATGTTGATAAAACCACTATACAATGTAATAATGCATTAATATCTTCGGCAAGTCTGCGTATTACAATATTTCCCCCATCTACTTATAGTCCATGAGCCAGACCCCAAAATTTCATCAATTGGTACCACCTGGGGTGGCAAATTCTCATTATGTTTTTTTGAAAGTCCTATATCCTGAGATGAAAAAAAACTTTGAAAGCAATCCGCGACACACAGCTTAGTGGTAGTAATCACTTCTTAAATATGGACACCCGAGTCCAATCTGAGGGACCAGATTCGGGGGTAGGGGAAATATAAAGTTGAATATCTTTGCAAATAATGGTGATATAGTGACATTCGGCCACTCGAAATGTTGGTAATCTGATCCTCTATATGTTTGTATCTGTTATATGCTAATATGTCAATTATGTAGGTCACCAGAGGTCAAAAGGTCACGAAATCTGAGCCCTGTCTAAAATGTGACAACCTGCAGGAAAACTCGCTGCAGATACCATACCAGTGGGACTTTCTGAACCTAAATGGGTTCAAATGGAAGCCAAGAGGTACCAAAGTCTATAATAAGTCTAAACCAGTGCAGTTCATCATTATTTAGACTGTGGCACAGAACTGTTTTTGACGCATTTTCAAAAATGGTCTTTTTATTGCGCTAAAACAGGTAAAATAGTATGAAGTTGGACAGCCTGAAATTAGTTGCATATTTTGACAAATAACTACTCCAAATGTTAATGGCTATGTCTTAGGTCTATTCAGGGATTAGTTAGGCTACATTTCGAGGTAATTAGGTCACCAGACGTCAAGGTCAAAGATTGCCAATTATTAAATTTCTACATTTTTACTTGGGACTTTCATATTACAAGGTATTTACATTGCAACTAGTTTCAAGTATAGAGCATCAGAAACATCGCTGGTGCACCCTGTACTGTATAGCCCGTAGGGCATAGGGTAAACCAGAGTGTGAGTGCACCAGGTATGGGTGTCCACAGGGGTCAAAGGTCACTCGTCCTCCAAATCCCCTTTATCACTCGTAAAGGGGCGTTAAGGCGTAAAAATAGGGCGTTAGGCGTTGAGACGGGTGTTAAGTCGTAACGACGGGCTTTGGCGGCCGTCACTGCATTTCGATGTATTGGTTGCAATTCCATGAAAATCAGAGCTTCTGAGCTAGTTCACCAGGGTGTTGAAGCGTTAAGCTAAGCGTTGATGAGCGTTACCGTCTATAAAAGCAAGGTTATTACCAAAACACGCACAGTCGACATTCATCCATCAACATGGCTTATACTTGCTCTAAGTGCGAACGCACGTTCACCACACGTTAAGATATTATGCGACACGAGAAAAATATACATGGGATTGAAGACCCCGAGGCACAAGAAGCCGATACAGAGACTGATGAGAGTCCATCGACTGATACCGAAACAGAGATTGCTGAGATTCCATCTAGTGATACGGAGAGCTTGACCTCAGATAGTCAGCCTACATCCGAGGAAAGTGAGGCAGTACCTACCTTCTGGGATAGTATTGTGAGAGCATCTATCAATATTCACGCCGCAGCAATCGAGGACGCCGGACAGGATTAACTTACAACAGGCATACACCCAAATGCGGCCCTGCATCAAGAGAACAGCCATGGCGATTTATGAAGAGTATACTTTACTACCGCTTGAAATGAAGGGCGACCCCATGCACAGGTCCATCATGAAGACCAAGCAGCACTTGGAAGAGGATATGGGGCTACCACCCACCGAGGCCCTGGAAAATGCGATCAGAATGCGCAAACAACTCTTTCAGGACATGCTGCCTCAGTGGTATCCTGAACTGCCCGATGATGCTTAGGTCACACCGAGCAAAGATGGAACTTTCTCCAAGAACGGCTTATGATTGGACAAGAGCAGCCGAGAATATGACAGTTGCAGCGCCAAATGACGGCCTCTGATCGGATAAGAGTCTTCTTGAATTGTAAACATGCCCAACACGGCTCCCCCAGCATGGGTATGATGTAACATTGGGGAGAATAAGTTGTTGTTGTTGTTGTTCTCTCATCTGTCATCCTTGTTGTTGTTGTTGTTGTTGTTCTCTCTCCCGTCTATAGCATGGCATCAAGGTGTTATGCTAGGGCGTTAAGGCGTTATGAGTCACTGCTTTTCCAATGAATTAGTGACAATTCCATGAAAATCAAAGCTTTTGAATTGAGCTTGGCGTTGGCGGGTGTTGCTACAAGATGCCACTTCAAACGGCGCATTCGGACCCAGAATGATCCATTTCTACCCCAAACACCTTCCTTCAAACTCCACAAAATGTCCACTTTGGCTACTACTCGTAAACTCACCCACTCACTCATTCACCATCGTTAGTGCGTCCATGCGTAATGACAGGCGTTGAACATGCCTCATTCACTCACTCACTCACTCTGGGAGTTCATTTGGACCATTTTGGCCCCATCAGCCTATCGTCGGGCATTTCAGGATACCACTGAGGCAGCATGTCCTGAAAGAGTTGTTTGTGCATCCTGATCGCATTTTTCAGGGCCTCGGTGGATGGTAGCCCCATATCCTCTTACAAGTGACGCTTGGTTTTCAAGATGGACCTGTGCGTGGGGTCGCCTTTCATTTCAAGCGATAGTAAGGTATACTGTTCATAGATCGTCATGGCTGTTTTCCTGATGCCGGGGTGCATTGGCTGTTGCAAGTTATCCTGTCCGGCGTCCATCTTTGCTGCAGCGTGAGTATTGATAGCTGCTCTCACAATACGATCCCAGAAGGTACGTTCTGCCTCACTTTCCTCGGACGTACGCTGACTATCTGAGGTCAAGCTCTCCGTATCACTAGATAGACTCTCAGCAATCTCTGTTTCGGTATCAGTGGATAGACTCTCAGCAATCTCTGCTTCGGTATCAGTCGATGGACTCTCATCAGTGTCTGTATCGGGTTCTTGTGCCTCGGAGTCTTCAATCACATGTATATTTTTCTCGTGTCGCATCATATCGTATCGTTCGCACTTAGAGCAAGTATAAGCCATGTTGACGGTTGAACGTCAACTGTGCGTGTTTTGGGAATACGCTTGCATTTATAGACAGTAACGCTCATCAACGCTTAGCTTAACGCTTCAACGCCCTGGTGAACTAGCTCAGAAGTTCTGATTTTCATGGAATTGCCACCAATGCATCGAAATGCAGTGACGCCGTCAACACCCGTCTCAATGCCTTAAAACCCTATCTTTACACCTTAACTCTCGTCTCAGCGCCTTAACGAGCGATAAAGGGGATTTTGAGGAAGATTGACCTTTGACCCCTGTGGACTCGCATCCTGGTGTGCCCTATGCCCTACGGGCTATAGGGTACAGGGTGCACCAGCGATGGCTCGGGTGCTCTATACTTGAAACTGGTTGCAATGTAAATACATCGTAATATGGATGTCCCAAGTAAAAATTTAGAAAATTAATAATTGACAATCTTTGATCTTGACCTCTGGTGACCTAATTACCTCGAAATGTAGCTTAACTAATCCCTGAATAGACCTAAGACATGACCATTAGCATTTCGCGTAGTTATTTGTCAAAATATGCAACTAATTTCAAGCTGTCCAACTTCATACAATTTTGCCTGTTTTTAGCGCAATAAAAAGACCATTTTTGAAAATGCGTCAAAAACAGTTCTGTGCCACAGTCTAAATAATAATAAACTCCTCTTGTTTAGACTGATTATAGACTTGAGTACTTCTTGGCTTCCATTTGAACCCATTGAGATTAAGAAAGTCCCATTGGTATGGTATCTGCGGCGAGTTTTCCTACAGGTGGTCACGTTTTAGACAGGGGTCAGATTTCGTGACCTTTGATCTCTGGTGACCTACATAATTGGTATATTAGCATATAACAGATACCAACATATTGAGGATCAGATTACCAACATTTGAGTGGCCAAATGTCACTATATCACCATCACTTGCAAAGTTATTCAACTTTATATTTCCCCTACCCCAAAATCTAGTCTCTCAGATTGGATTCCGGTGTCCATCTTTAAGAGGTGATTACTACCTTTAAGCTGCGAGTCCCGGATTGCTTTCAAAGTTTTTTTGCATCTATGGATATAGGACTTCCAAAAAAACATAACGAGAGTTTGCCAGCCCAGTGGATTTGTGAATACACAAGCTTGCATTTATAGACAGTAAGGCTCATCAACGCTTAGCTTAACGCTTCAACGCCCTGGTGAACTAGCTCAGAAGCTCTGATTTTCATGGAATTGCCACCAATACATCGAAATGCAGTGATGCCGTCAACGCCCGTCGTTACACCTGTCTCAACGCCTTAACGCCCTATTGTTACGCCTTAACGCCCGTCTCAGCGCCTTAACAAGCAATAAAGGGGATTTAGAGGACGATTGACCTTTGACCCCTGCGGACACCACACCTGGTGCACTTGCATCCTGGTATACCCTATGCCCTACGGGCTATACGGTACAGGGTGCACCAGCGATGTCTCTGATGCTCTATACTTGAAACTTGTTGCAATGTAAATACATTGTAATATGAAATTCCCAAGTAAAAATGTAGAAAATTAATAATTGGCAATCTTTGACCTTGACCTCTGGTCACCTAATTACCTCGAAATGTAGCTGAACTAATCCCTGAATAGACCTAAGACATGGCCATTAGCATTTGGAGTAGTTATTTCTCAAAATATGCAACTAATTTCAAGCTGTCCAACTTCATACAATTTTGCCTGTTTTTAGCGCAAGAAAAAGGCCATTTTGAAAATACTTCAAAAACAGTTCTGTGCCATAGTCTAAATAATAATAAACTGCACTTGTTTCGACTTATTATAGACTTGGGTACTTCTTGGCTTCCATTTGAACCCATTTACGTTAAGAAAATCACATTGGTATGGTATCTGCAGGGAGTTTTCCTACAGGTTGTCACGTTTTATTCAGGGTTCAGATTTCGTGACCTTTTGACCTCTGGTGACCTACATAATTGACATATTAGCACATAAGAGATGCCAAAATATAGAGGATCTGATTGCCAACATTTCGAGTGGCCAAATGTCACTATATCACCATTACGTGCAAAGTTATTTAACTTTATATTTCCCCTACCCCCAAATCTGGTCCCTCAGATTGGACTCGGGTGTCCATATTTAAGAGGCGATTACTACCATTAAGCTGTGAGTCCCGGACTGCTTTCAAAGTTTTTTATTATCTATGGATATAGGGCTTCCAAAAAAACATAATGAGAATTTGCCACCCCAGGTGGTACCGATATCTGGTCTGGCTCATGGACTATTAACTCTGCATTAAAAACCAGAAATAAAACTTTCGTTTGAAAGGGAAAAACTCTGGGAAAGCATGGGCGTACAATTACGGAATTTATATTTTATGTTATTTTTTTGGGAGAAACATGGATTTGCTAAGTTTTTTACAATGCAAATATACATAATGGTTTTAGAATTGAAGTAATATTGTAAGTTCTGTGTATTAAAACATGGCAGTGTGACTATGCGTCACAGGACCTAAGAAGTAAGGTAGGCATTAGGGCAGGCACTGAGCTCTTGGCAATCCCCCCCCTCCCCTTCTCCCCCCCCCAGCCCCAAGTTGAAATCCTGCCTATATTAAGATGGGCACATGCAGCCCAAGTCAGAATCACCAGAGATTTTCATCAAAAATCACCAGAAATTTTCGATTAAAACAGTATTGAATATTTTGTTGAAGATTAAAAGTGATGGGATTGAATGAATAGTTTACCAGTTACTGTGCCGATGTGAATCTGTGACACACCAACACACTCTGTGGCAGTGATTCTGTGACACACCAACACACTCCGTGGCAGTGATTCTGTATCCCTTAATCAAGGAATCAAAATTTGAAATGACAAGAAAAATTTAGACATAATCACACATGTAATGTTTTTGTTTAAATTATATCCCAGTGTGATATATAGTCAATATTCAAGAAGTACAATCAAAGTTACTTTATCTAGTTAAATTCTACCCAAAGAAAATAAATTAAGACCTTTAAACATGCCGTCAATGCCAGATGTTGAGTTTTATACAGCTGTAGATCAGGGCTCTGGGTGCATATATCATGTTTCCATACCCTTAATGCACACAACAGCGGCAAAACAAAGCCTCCTTGAACAACCTATTTTTATACAGGAAATTCTTAACCCAGAAAATACCATTCTCTCTCAAAAGAAAACAATTTACGTCAGGAAGGCCTTTTTTATTAAGCTAATTTTGTTAGGTAGGGGCCTACTTAGATTCAATAATTGTCATGAAATTTCTTTGGTTATATCTTAAACCTAACATGCTTGAGCTATACATGTATAACACACTTGCATTTGAGAGTCCAGACATTCCACCATTCATGTGAACAAATTGTACTAAACATGGAATAATTAAATTCACACTACCCATTTTCTACATTTCAGTACTATGTTACTATCTGTAGCAGTTGAAACCCAGTAAAACTTAAACAATTAAAACCAGTAAAGAAATTTGTCTGTTGAATAACAGAAAATATGGTATGGAGATTTGAATGAGTAAACTACTAAACATGAGCAGTGTGACTAACGTCACAGGACCTACGAAGTACAGTATGCATTAGGACTCGAACGCGAACTGAACTCTTGGAAATCCCCATCCCCAGTTGAAATCCTGCCTATATTAAGATGGGCACCGCCCAAGTCAGAATCGCCAGTGATTTTCATCAAAAATCACCAGAAATTTTCATCAAAAGTAGGTCAGCTCAGAACTTGTTGGTAACAGTCTCCTAATGCGCCTTCATTCCAAAAAATAAATAACAATCGCCGATTTAATTTTATAATTTTTTAACTAAAGGAAACAGATTGAATAATAAAAAGTTCAGTAGATTTCAAGCTTTACGTGTGAAAATACATTTACATCTCTTTAATGGTGTTCAGTGCCCTTGTCCAGGATCAAAACAACTTTTTGAATCACATTATTTTCCCAACAATACAACAAATTTTTATATATAGTACTATAGTAGAAAGGTAGCATTTATGTAGTTTACGGTAATTCAACTCAAGACCAACATCTTCTATGCACAAGATAATAATGATTCTATGTCATTCTCCTGAGCATAACCGGTACAAAGACGAATAAATAGCGTCTCTACATCACGTTGTTATCTAGATATATGAGACAACACATTTTGGGTATCGGCAATCTGATGAATGTACTATTTCCGGTTTTCTTGTTTCACATTATATTCTATGGCGGTTGATCGGTGATTTTCTTCATTGATAAATGTTAAACCACCTCAGCTTCGTTGTGTGAATCGGAATTGCATTGCTGTGACACACCAACACACTCCGTGGCAGTGATTCTGTATCCCCTAATCAAGGAATCAAAATGGATCAAGATTTGAAATGACAAGAGAAATTTAGACATATTTTGTTTACACATGTAATTTTTGTTCAAATTATATCCAAGTGTGATATATAGTCAATATTCAAGAGGTACAAAAAAAACCCCAAAGTATGTCCTCATATTTTCACATCCATGCCAAGAAATACTGCATTGAAAAGGGTCCATTTAGCCTACCCTGTTTTATCGCTCTAATCAGCAAATGGCAGGGTCATATTTCTGCTGTCAAAATTGTATTTCCCTCCAAAGTCTTAACCCTTGAATCCAAGTCACACACTCTCTGATGCAAAGTAATGATTGTCCTAACTATCCGATTAGCACATTATGAACATGTCTTTGGTCATAGTGTACATATCATAACTCACATCAATGTTTTCTGCTATATTATTTCAATGATATGGTTTAACAATTTAAGTTATGCAAACAGCGCTGATTGTTTGAGGGTATATGCAGTAGGCCTATGCTGTCGGGCAATTGTGAAATTGTCCCAGATGCACGTTAAGATTAACCTCAGTAATAGGGATCAATGACAGGGTATTTTTAGCCGGACAGGACTCGGTGGTGGTAACTGATACTCATTAAATGCGATAAAACGCTGGAGCAAAACGGACCACAGTTTTCTTGGCATGATGATCAAAGTTACTTTATCTAGTTAAATTCTACCCAAAGAAAATAAATTAAGACCCTTTAAACAGCCGTCATGGCTTTGTTTCACCCTCAGTAAACTTTTATCATTGTTGCTCACACAGACTAATCTGAAGGATGATACCACATCTTTCTTTCTTCTGCTGGGTTATTGCACCAGGCTGACTTAATTGATTGATGTAGGATATTTCACCATCAGTGGGTAATTTGACCTGAATTTGAAGCCTGATGTGGTCAATGATGAAATGTTTGGATGTGAAATAGGATGCACGTTAAAGGCTACAGTTTACATATATCTATAACAATATACTGAAGTGTTAGTTATAAATCTAATTTTAATCAGAATTATTTCAGCTCAGAACTTGCTGTTAACAATGCCCTAATGCACGTTCATGCCAAAAATCAAGGTTCTAATGTCAACGGTTCTCCTTATTTTGCCGACGAAAGGATTCGGATGGACTGACTCACTGACTCATTAGCGGACAATTTGCGATCTGTAGCCTACTTCGTAGGAACAACTTACATGATACCAACAAAATGTCCCAACACAAGCTGATAAATTCCTTGGGTGGCTTGCAGGACAGCTTTGTTTCACCCTCAGTAAATTTTATCACTGTTGCTCACAGGCTAATCCGAAGGATGATACCAGATCTTTCTATGTTCTGCTGGGTTATTGCTTCAGGCTGACTTAATTGGTTGATGTAGGATATTTCATCATCAGTGGCAATTTGGCCTAAATTTGAAGCCTGCATGATTTGGTCTGTGATGAAATGTTTGGTTGTGAAATAGGATACACGTTAAAGGCCACAGTTTACATATATCTATAACAGTATACTGAATTGTGTGTATTAAGAATGGCAAGTTGCCTGGTAATAGCAGTGTAGATGAATGCACTAACAAATGATGGAAAAT
Organism: Hanleya hanleyi; assembly: GCA_036873755.1. Classification (NCBI taxonomy): domain Eukaryota; kingdom Metazoa; phylum Mollusca; class Polyplacophora; order Lepidopleurida; family Hanleyidae; genus Hanleya; species Hanleya hanleyi. The sequence continues at coordinate 9,546 of JAVTVY010025331.1, forward strand.
TAGCATTTCCTATTTCATTATCCCATCACGTTTTGTACTGTGTTATATATACAGTGAAACATACAGCCAAGGGTTCCCAATGGGCATGACAGTGCACTCGCTGAGCTATCAATAAATAATAAAAAAAATAATTATAAATCAAATTTTCATCAGAATTCGGTCAGCTCAGAACTTGCTGGTAACAATGCCCTAATGCACGTTCATGCCAAATATAAAGGTTCTAATATCAATGGTTCTCCTTATTTTGCCGACGAAAGGATTCGTATGGACTGACTGACTGACTGACTCATTACCGGACAATTTGCGATCTGTAGCCTACTTCGTAGGAATATATTTTACCCTGCATTAAAAACCAGAAATTAAACATTTCTATCAAAATGTTAAAACTCTGGAAACGCATTGATGTACAATTATGGGATTTATATTTCATTTGGTTTAATGTTATCTATGGAAAACTATGGATTTGTATAGAGATGTTTACAGTACAAATACAAAAACATATATCGTTTCAGTATTGAACCCTCGTGACGACAAAATATTAATGGCCATCTCGTCACGCCACCTAGGAGTGGCCATACCATAATAAAATTAGGTTTAATAATTATAATATCTTAATGTTCATGCAATAATAATGTTGATAATACCATAATACAATAATGTAATCATACATTGATATCTCTCACAACTTGTATTAAAACAAATTTCCCAGTCTACTTAAATCTACACTTAAAACCACAAGTAAAACCTTTCTCTTTAAGAGGAAAAACTCTGGGAAAACATGAGTGTACAATTATGGGGTTTATATACCACATTTTATTTGATTTAATGTTATCGTGGGAAATCGTGCATTTGTAGGTATGAGTGAGAAGAATTTAACATGGCTTTCAACAATATTCCAGCTATATCGCGACGAACCAACTAAAGCACCACCCAGTCAAGTTGCGTTCCTGCTACTTCAAAGAAGAAATCTTCGAAGCAGCAAGGAACCAGACACGCTCCATCCACCCTATAAAACACTGAGGATAGCACACAAGACACAGACAGGACGCTTACGGTGCAATAAAGACAAGTGACAGTACAGTGCTAGACATCATATATTAAGGATAGCTGTACCCCTGGAGGGTCAAAATTGGTCAAATTTTTTTCTTATTTCTTCATTCAGATATTCACTATTTCATCTAACAATCGATGAAAAAATGAAATCAAAATTCTAATTAGAAGTGTTTCAATATTAGGATTAAAGATTTAGTTTTTGAGGCACTGGAAAAATTTAACAGATCGCCTTACAGGTGACCCGATATCCAGCTGGGAAGAGATTAACCTTTCACGCGACTGTTCTTAGAAAATAAATTTCGACTGGAAAGTGTTTTTAAATCATTTTCTTTCTCATTTTTTGTTGGTAGATGTAATTATATTATTGGCATATATCATGTGATATGTCATATGATATGATCAAGGAATGTATATCTAAAGAGTGATCTCCCTTCATTGGAGATTGTTTCATTATACAGACGTCTTGTGACGTATTGTGATTGGCTATTGCTATAAGGTATAGTAATACTTAATGCCCCCCACCGCCCCTAACAAGCTTTCTACCATATCACTGGAATAACAAAAGCAATTGAGAGTGACAGTATTTTATCATATTGGGTTCATTCATTTTCATAACCTCCGAGCAGAGGATCAAGGGTAAATTCAAAATAGCGGGCAT
>JAVTVY010025332.1:0-11159 GCA_036873755.1 Hanleya hanleyi
AAAAAATGTTCTGTTGTAAAAATTATTGTTTTATCGAAATTGACTCAATATATTTCAGAAATTGAACACGGCAGTCTGCATTTGACAACAAAGCCATAATATTAAACGTGTGTGCAAGAAGTTAAGCCGTGACCTGTGTGGTCAAGGATTCTGTGTTTGGGGTTCACAGATCTCAGAACGTCTCCCCGTTGCACACACATTTAATATGATTAAAACAATTTAAAATATTAATTAAAATAGCTCTGATTTTGAATATTTGTTTTTAAAGTACATGTGTTCTAGTCAATAGTATGTTGTTCATATGTAGACTAGTCAAACAAGATCATAGTGAACAGAACTCTCAGAAAGTGTGATTTTTTTTAACTAATTGATGAGGAATTTAGATGAAAGCACTGACCAAGGATCAGTTGTTTTGAAGGCCAAAATAGGCCTAGAATGCATCACAGAGCTTCTAGACCCCCAGAGCTTCTGGGGGCCTAGGCGGCCCCAAGACCCCTCACCTTTAAAGCTTCGCTCGGCATTTGTAGCCTCCTACTTTTTGGAAACAGCCTCCTACTTTCAAAGATAAGGAAACCCCTGGAAACGCGCTGCACGGCATACTCTGTATGGGACCTGATCAACATTAGATGATATGGATACAGATGTAAAGAAGATATAATGGGGAATTACCGATGGCTATGCGTCATTGGTATGAGGGAGCAATTGTAGGGCGGTGTGGGGGAACGCAAAGAAGTATTGTTACTCCGAATAACGACAGAAAAGCCATATTTTGATCAATATTTCGACATATATTATGTCATCGTCAGGACTGATACGCATACATGTTCAACGCGCTGCACGGCATACTCTGTATGGGACCTGATCAACATTAGATGATATGGATACAGATGTAAAGAAGATATAATGGGGAATTACCGATGGCTATGCGTCATTGGCACATGTATGAGGGAGCATATGTAGGGCGGTGTGGGGAACGCGCTGCACGGCATACTCTGTATGGGACCTGATCAACATTAGATGATATGGATACAGATGTAAAGAAGATATAATGGGGAATTACCGATGGTTATGCGTCATTGGTAGGAGGGAGCATTTGTAGGGCGGTGTGGGGGAACGGGTTGCACGGCATACTCTGTATGACCTGTGCCCATTGTAATACGATGGAGTGCCCAATCAAACCAAACCAAACCAAACCATATCAAGGGAGGTAAACTTGAAATGCACTTTTCCGCCAGAAATTACCGGATTTCAGAGGCTCGATTGAGAACAAATAAACGCAATTTATTCATACCTGGCGATGTTCTGGTTTCTGTTACACTTCATAACACAAATCCCGGCTCGTATATGGCGCTGCAGTGCATAGTTTTTGTAAAATCCTTTCTCAAATCAGCGCTTAAATTTCCCCGCTTCGAGTATCTTCACGGATGTTGAAATTGGAGCCATATGCAAGAGGGACTGCCGTAGCCTCGAACCCGAGATCATAAAAATTACGTCACGCTCCACGAACGCTGATTGACTGTTTACACTATTGCAGTGGACAGTGCGCGAAATTCAAAACTGTCAAACGTGTCCGTCAATCCAAGATAGCCAATCAGCGTTGTTCGTTGTGCGTGACGTAATTGTTAGGCTTTCGGGCTACGGCAGTCATTCAACAAGATGCTCGAAGCGAGAAAATTTAAGCGCTGATTTGAGAAAGGATTTTACAAAAACTATGCACCGCAGCGCCATATACGAGCCGGGATTTGTGTTATGAAGTGTAACAGAAACCAGAACACCGTCAGGTATGAATAAATTGCGTTTATTTGTTCTCAATCGAGCCTCTGAAATCCGGTAATTTCTGGCGGAAAAGTGCATTTCAAATTTACCTCCCTTGATATACATGTGGTGTGAGATGGGTATGTATATGCAATCCAAGGGCTAACGTCGCCTGTGACAATCAACCGCATGCATTATTGATAGGAACAGTCGTGGCTATTATTTTTCCAGACTACAACAACAACAACAGTTGTCGTGAACACGTTCTTCCAGTCGTATTATTTGTCATAAATTGTGCAAGACTTCTCCATTTAGGATGATCAATTATTTACCTCGACTAACTGAACATGTGTGGTTCCTCGCTGGAGTTTGCGATTGATAAATGGGTGCTTTTAGGCGAAATTGGTGATGAAATCCAAGCTTGACTCGCCTCAAAACACACATGCACATGGCAGCCGCCATCTTTCAAGGGTCTCTCTCTAACGAACCAATGAGAATTGAGGTAATCGACGATACTATTTCTCCACAAGGGTGGAAAGGCTGATGATCAAGTATGCAAGTCACGCCGTTTCAGTTTTGAGGTACCGATACAGTACATCAGGGATAGAGAAGTTGATCTAACTGAAATAGTTGTATGTTAAAACCAGACATTTAGTGGCAATCTCTATATATCTGGTTAAACCGTATTTTAAATTTCACTAGCATTGTGTTGCGGGTCACATTTAGTTTGATTAAAGGGGAACCCAAAAGGAAAATTTAAACTTTTGAGCAGAGATAGGCCTATGTGGTTGGAATATTTGTTCTGAAAGTTTCAAAATTTATTCATCAAACAACCTAGTAACTGGTTACTGAGGTATTGCGCACCAATGACTGTGTATACATGGGCTTTGGTGATGTCGCAAAGTGAAGTACCGTAGAGATAATTAGATAGACAAATAATGGCATATCGTCTTTTTATTATATAGGTGCTGGTTCTTTTGAATTCCATCAATTTACCAGTAGGCCTAGTTTCAGAAATATGCTTAGCCTATCATAGCAACCGGTAACCAAGTGTTTTATTTCAGGAACTTAAATACCGTAGTTAAAATGAGTTTTTTTTAATGAACATGAATCACAAGACCTTTACTACTGCATATTCAATGATTAAGATTTCATAACTTGCTAAATTTTCAAAATAAAGTACGGTATAGTAACTAGTTGCGATGGTAACCGTACTTCTAAAAATAATTGGAAAAAAAACAACAACCACAAAAAAGTTTGCTTAATGCTATAAATAATCTATATCATAACTTTGGCAGAGATTAGACTTAGTTCACTCGGTGACAAAATCTCATTTGCACAAATACTCTGAAAATCAGATTTTTACTTCAAACACCCATATCTCGGGAACCGTTTGAATTATTCACATACGGTAAAGGTATATTACTCAGAATTTTATTCTCCTAAAACTGACCACTATAAAGTTTTTTTCTAAATCTTTTGGTCTAAATCTCATTTGTTTTCTCTATGAGAGATGCGGAAGGACCTGTCTACTATTAAACGGTTTGGCCTGGGTCAACCCATACTTTCCCATACAAGCGTTTTTAACGAATATTAATATTCAGGTACTGAATTAAATCTTTCGGATGAAAAAAATATCCATATAATGGCGCTTCCAATCCTGGGATAGTTGGAATAATATAATTTTTTCTGAAATTTAACTTTTAGCTAAAAAGTGATAAAAGATTTAATTTTGTCAAAATATCAATTTTTATTACGAAAGCCACGGAAACGTAGATGCTGTTTGATATATCTAGTAAATTTAAACATCAAGGAATATTAAGAAAGCACACGAACTCCATCAATAAAAATTCCGGTGTATAGAGGCCGTTTTAACCGTAGCCATTAAAACCTCATCGTGACGGAATTTCTAGTACGAATAATTCCGTCACGCTTAGGCGCACATACCAGTTTACCAGCATCTTAGGTATGTCCATTGTACATGGAGGTTTATGAAGCAGCTTGCAGCAACTCTAGGTGAGTTTGAGCATTTACACACGATAGACACATCAGATTAAATATACAACGAGTATACCGGTATATCTATTGGAGCTTATTGTGACGGATTTACAGGCCCTGTATGGTATTTCCGTCACATAGCAAAATGTAATTCCGTCACGGTCTTTTTTTCTGGTTATGCTTTATAAAATCAACTAATATTGAAATTTTTGATTGCTAAAGTAAGTTTTGAGTTAATTTTCAATATTGAGTTATTTCGATATGAAGTTTAGGATTGAGATAAACTTTACCTAATTTAGCGTGACGGAATTAAACAGACCTGGACAATTGCGTTTTCTTCTCAAAAGTTCCATACCGGTTCTCATCAGGAGAAAATTCGGTGATTCTTAATCTGTGGCATTTAGATTTAGTGTTACTCAATATTCAAATGATATGTGATGATCAGAGGTCAAAGTTTTCCGAGTCTTATTCGCGCTCTTTGGCTAGACACTAATCCGTTCTCTGAAAGGTCGCGAGTTACGTAACCAATGGCTACTTCATATAATTGACTGATAACAAACAATTTTAAACCAATGGAATTGCATGAAATCATTTTTTCCTGGTCAAAATTCCCCATGCCCAGTGTCCTTATCCAGTACCGTATGTAATTATTTCCGGCGGCGCTATCTGAATTCAGTAAACATGGGAGCGGCCATCTTGATATTGGACGAGTAACAGGTGTTTTCTCGAGCCATACTTCACAGACGTGCCGTGGAGTGATCCAACTAGTTTCATATCGCAAAACGACAGGATTGTATCACCCGTTCGTAGTTAAAACATTAATATTAAAATTCTGTTATAATGAATTCATCGAATAAATGTCTTTTAGTACTATTTTATTATGGCTGAGAGACCAAATCGATGACCATACATGATCAAGTTATTCACCTGTACGTCTGCAGCAAAATGTTTGAGATTGAACTGCGAATTACTAAAAACTCGAAACAGTAAAATACGCGGATCGGATTGATGTGTAGAGAAAGTCGATCTAGGCTTAATTTACAATGACACACATCAATAAAGAAATAGTGGCTTGATGATGGGTCCCATATAATGCCACTGTGACGTTCGAGCGGTCAGAAAACGTCTATCCTTGCGGTGTAAACGAGACTTAGGCGGCCTGGTCTCAGGCCCCTGTGACAAATTGTCAGGCTGATGTGAACGCAGTCTCTTATGACTGGAATTGGCCAACGAGGAAGGTCCGATTCAACCTGTCACCTTGTCTGGATCGAGGAGGTAGGATGGGAGGGACCTGTAGAAACAACCAAGGCAATAATAAAGTAATAATATTGTATTCTGCAAGGTACACAGCTCTGTACGCACACAATACCTGTAATCAAGATCCCTACTCTAGAGGTAGTTATCGTTAAGTGTTATCTTTATCTTAAGAGAAAGGCGAATAATATACAATATATACATGAGACCCTATCTATGACGCGTCACGGCCCATGCAGTCTCGTCCAGACTGGCTCTTGTCGTGGTATGGTACGGCGTCTCTGGTTCCTCTCCGGTTGTAGGCGTAGCCCCGGACTGTATGGAACGTCTATCGTGTCTAAGGTTACACGGCCCAGTTCATCTAAGCGTTATTAATCGTCTCTGGAATCCTCTCCGTATCACTGCCTCTCCTGGCAGTAGCCCTTCGGCGGCGTCGGCCCGTACGGCACACCACAGCGTCTTCGGCGGCAGCCCCTTTCGGCTCGGCAGACCTCACGTCTTCGGCGGCCCGAATTCGGCGGCGCTCCCTTTCGGCTCGGCAGACTTCACGTCTTCGGCGGCCCGTCTTCCAGTCGGCGACCCGTCTTCGGCTCGGCAGACCTCACGTCTTCGGCGGCCCGATTTCGGCGACCCGTCTTCGGCGACCCGACTTCGGCCCTCACGGCGTTGACCCAAGGATGAGTTAATAGGCTCAGATTGTCTGCATATATATGTGGTAATAATGCCCTGGTCTCGGGGGCGTATTATTACCTTACAGTGTACCGGTAATGTTAATTAATATCAATGATTTGTAATAGTATTCAAGACTTGCGGCAAAGCATAATTCGAGCCCTGCGGCAGTGTAAATATGTACAGTGGATGTAAGCTTGTGTTATCCGTCACCTCTAGCCGAGGCCTGTAGGTAACTAGTGTAGGTGAGTGTGATTAGATCTATTCCGTCCCGAAGGCCGACGATCTTGTATGTGAGCAAGTATATGTAATCATGTAAAATGGTATTTGTGTGATGGGCTGCAGTGTGGGATATTTGGTGCTCTGTATTCTCCGTTGATGGACATCTCGTCTTCAGATACTGTGCGTGTTAGTATCTTATCCTCGTCTGGCGGTTCGTCTCGTCATCAGATACTGTGCGTGTTAGTATCTATTATCCCCAAGCTATGGCTTAGTTCTCGGCTTTCCAACCTTTCAGCGGATGGTTCGGCGCTGTTTCGGCAGTCAATTCGGCACTTTCGGCACATGCGGCGCATTTGCGGCGATCCTGTCTCTGTGCTCTCCCGCACGTTGTTTACCCGCCGATTGTCTGAGACAGAATGCCGAACGTCCATTCTCTGCGTCTTATATAGGCTCTGGCTCCCAGAATCCATTGCGCGCACAACATGGCAGCTTCCATATAGCGAAAGTGTACACTCAGGCGGTGTTGGATTTCGTGTCAGATCAGCAGAGTTCGACTTCTCTCGCCCGGTTTCGATGCAAGATGCGTGTCAGGGATATTTACACGTCCCTCGCTGAAAGTTTCAGCGCACAGTTAATACAGGTAAGTCGAATATCCACCATTATCGGTCCATTCACAATGCTATTTAGAATGTCAGCGTAGAACGAAAATGACATTCTCCAGGTCACGGGCATTTTCGTCACACTACCCACGCCTTCGAAAACACGACGCCCTCGTCGTGGAGCTCGGCTCAGCTACCAATCATGGGTGCATAGAATTAACACGCAGTCCTTTCTCCGAAAGTGTAGATAGTCCACAGTATAATAACAAAGGCTTAAATACGGTAGAATTACATCAGACGTTCCTCCCAGCGGTCTGTTGCTTCACGGCACTGACCAAACACTGCCGAATTACATTAATCCCGATAACGCGCGGGGCGTCTAATCTCTCGACCTCGGGTCGTCCGCCGCGGTTCTGTCTCGGCCTCGGCCGGGGGTAAAGCTTCCATCTCGAGATCCAATGGTGATACAGACTGCAAATCAACCTCGAAATCGGCAAATCTCCGTGGTCGCCGTATCTCACGCCCGCCCCGGGTCAATCGAGGTCGCCGGTCAACAGTCGGCGTTCTGACGACAGTCGATGGTTCCATGTGGTATGGAAAGATAGCCCCATGTCCGACGCTATCATCTGATTCTACATCTCCATCGTCGCCAGACGTTTCTTCTGACTCACTGGTGGACATCTCACGAGCATAGAAAGGCTTCAGCTTGTCATGGTGAACAACCCGGAGACCTCCTTCCTCATCTGCAATGCGGTAGGTCACGTCCGTGAGAGCTTCCTTTATCACGTATGGTCCTGCCCAGCGGTCTCGTAGTTTTCGATTCTCTCCACGTCTGGGAGCAGAAATGTACAGGTAAACCTGATCTCCAGGTTTATACTTTTGCGGAAAGGCCTTGCTATCATATACCCTCTTCTGGCGCCGCAGGCTCTTCCCAGTCACTTCTCGGGCGTTACGATGAATCTCGTCCATCTCGTCCCGTAGTTCTCCTACCCACTCTGTAGGTTCCACTTGCTGACGTGGAGGAGCTCCCAGTATCAAGTGAGATGGCAGAGAGACTTCTCTCCCGAACACCATCATATTCGGCGAAAATCCTGTCGTCTCATGGGCTGTAGCACGATAGGACATCACTACAAGCGGTATATGCAGGTCCCAGTCGCTTGGATGACGGTCAACACTGGCATGTAGCATTTGGGCTAATGTTCTGTTGAACCGCTCAATCATGCCATTTGATTGGGGTGGTATGGCGTCGTCCTTGTCTTCCTCATCCCCAAAATTCGGCACATCCCTTTGAAGACACGGCTCTCAAACTGGCGGCCTTGGTCCGAATGGATCGCCATTGGAACACCGAACTTGGTCACATGGTGTTCCACCACAGCTTGTGCAACAGTAGGAGCTTCTTGATTGGGCATAGCAACGGCTTTGACCCAGCGAGTAAAATAGTCTCCGATGACCGCAATATACTGGTTTCCACTGCCCGTCTCGGGCATTGGCCCAAGGATGTCGACTGCAATCCTCTCTCCCGGACAACCAGTCATCTGTCCACTGTGTGGTCCTCGCGGTTTGCGTCCAGCCTGCTTCCTTCTGTTACATACATCGCAGCTTCGGCACCTTTGGCGTATGTCCGTCTGCAGGCCAGGCCAGGTATAGGCCTGCCTCACCTTCGCTAAAGTCTTCTTTACTCCGAGATGTCCACCGGTGGGACCGTCGTGGCACTCTCTTAACACTTTACGGCGCAAGGAACGAGGTACAACCAGCAGTCGTCGCTTGACATTACCACGGTCATCCACCCAACGTCTAACCAGCAGCGAATCGCAAATCTCCAACATATCGAAGGCACCCCACAGGCTCTTCGTGACGAGTCCGTACGGACTGACGTCTTCTCGGTTTGGTCGGCTACCTTGCCGCACCCAGTCGAGAACAGGTTGTAGGTCGGGATCTTCGGCCTGGGCTCGGCCGAACCCTTCGGTTGGCGACACCATCTCAATCACACGGGCGGCGGCCTGAACGTTATCGCTGCTTGATCGACCACACTGTTTGCATGGGATACGACTCAGTGCGTCGGCGTTACCATGTTTCCGACCCGGACGATGCTCGATGTTGAAATCGTAGACGCCAAGGGCCTGAATCCAACGGGCCAGCTGTCCCTCCGGTTTCTTGAACCGCATGAGCCATCTCAGCGAGCTGTGATCGGTGGGAAGCAGGAACTTCCGCCCAAACAGGTAGTGTCGAAAGCATTTGACGAAATGCACAACAGCCAGCAGTTCTCTTCTCGTCACACAGTAGGCTCGTTCGGCCTTCGACAACACGCGGCTGGCGTATGCCACGACCTTCTCTTCTCCATCTATCACCTGTGACAAAACGGCCCGATGCCATAGTTACTCGCGTCCGTGTCCAAAATGAAAGGGAGCTTAAAGTCTGGCATAGCAAGCACAGGCGCGGTTGTCAGCTTGTCTTTCAGGGTGTCGAAGGCTTGCTGCGCTGTGTTGTCCCATATGAAGACTGCCTTCTTTTCAGTTAACGTATGCAGCGGCGCTGCAATGGTGGCAAAGTCCCGGATGAAACGTCGATAGTAGCTGCAGAGACCCAGGAAGCTCCGAACCTCGGTCTGCGAAACGGGTGGAGGCCAGTCTCGCACCGCACGGATCTTCTGTGGGTCAGTTCCAATCCCATTCTGTGATACTACGTGGCCCAGATAAAGGACTTGTCGTGCCCCTATGACGCACTTGGACGGCTTGAGCTTAAGACCATGTTGTTTTAACCTCTCGAAGACCCCGTCAAGACGCCAGATCATCTCGTCAAACGTCCGTCCAAAAACAATGATATCGTCAAGGTAGACGAGACACGTATCATAATGGAGTCCTGCTAGGATGGCTTCCATTAGCCGCTCAAAGGTCCCGGGCGCATTGCAAAGCCCGAACGGCATAACTCGGAACTGGTACAGACCTTTCCTGGTTGCAAAGGCTGTCTTGCATCTATCTTCGGGGGACACTTCGACTTGCCAGTACCCTGACATTAAGTCAAGAGTACTCCACCAACTTGCACCTGCTAAAGAATTCAGAGAGTCGTCGATCCTCGGCAACGGGTAAGCATCCTTCTCTGTGATCTTGTTCAAAGCACGGTAATCAACGCAGAAGCGCATTTTCCCGTCCTTCTTTTTCACCAGAACTTCCGGCGCTGACCACGGTCCACTGGATGGCTCGACCACTCCACGCTGTAACATGTCTTCAACTTGCTCATCGATCATTTCACGGGCGTGAATCGGCGGTCGCCTCGGCGGAATGCGGATGGGTGGTGCACTTCCAGTCTTTATGTGATGTTGTACCTTCGTCGTTCGACCTAGATCAGTATCGTCCTTAGCGAACAGGTCAGTATATCGGGTGACCAAATCTTCTACAGCCAGGGCTTGGTCTGTCTCTAGGCCTTCAGTGGATCGTCGAACCAGATCTGTAAGGTGGTCTGGACATGCGCTGGTCGGCACGGCGGGCCTCTGTCTACTAGGTTTCGCACGGCTCGGCGTCGACGCTTCGGCCGCACTCGAAACTTGGTCTTCCACTACTTCTACTTCACCCATACGACCGCAGAGCGTCCCGGCCTGGACTACAGTCGGATCTGAGGACAAGTTGAGGAACCTCAGGGTGACTTCGCAGTCACGGTCGACCTCGGTGAGGACCCTGGCCACCATGGCTCCTGTCTTCCGGGTAAACTCCGGTTCGTTTTCGATCATCCCTACCTCGCCTGGTAGGCCCCCCACGAACTTTTCCTGTTACAACGGCTTCGGCTCCAGCAGGAATAGTCACAGTCTCGGTCACGGCTACACGGTAACAGCCTGCGCTCGCCACGACCTCGCATTGGATGTAGCGGCCACCATACTTGACCCTGTGGCGCTCCGTGTCGATCTTGGTACAGTGGGTGCTGAGGAAATCGTACCCTAGAAGCGCGTCCACTCTCAGATCTCCGACTATCATCTTCTGTGTTCGTGTGGTACCGTCAATGGTGATTTTAAAATCAGCTTCACCTTTCAGGGGCATCAGCGTACCGTCAGCCATACGAATACTAGCGTAAGATGGGCTACTCAAGGCTGGTCTGAGTCGCGGACTCAGCTGCTGGTATACTTTCTCACTCAGGAGGGAAATCGACGCTCCCGTGTCGACACAACACCACATCTTCATGGGTCCGATCTTGGCAGGCAAATAGAGTCCAGCTTCCCCGGAAGTATTAACTTTGGGAGAACTCTTGGGCGATCTCGGCGGTTTAGAATCATCTGCTTTGGATACATCCGGGCAGTCCGCCCTGAAGTGACCCTTTTTGCCACACGACCAGCAAGCATTACTACGTTCCCGATTCCCATACGTCCGTTGTTGGCCTCTGGCGTATCTTTGTGGTCGTCGCTGTGGTCGAGGCTGAGACTTTCGCATTATTTCTTCCATCAATTCTTTAATCTGTTTTCTCAGGCGAGCTTCAGATTCTTCGTCATCCTCGGAGGTTGCAGCTAATCCCTCATCTTTACTAGGAACCGTTGACTTCGCGGTTGCCCAAGTCTTGCCCCCCTGGGGTTTTATTCCCGCCAATCACTTTATTGCGTTGCATGTAGATTATATTGTTTGCAAATATTTTGTAATAATTTATACCATATTTTTTGTATATACATATTCATTTGATTGG
>JAVTVY010025333.1:0-103068 GCA_036873755.1 Hanleya hanleyi
AGTATAATTTAATCAACGAGAATGTATATAATTCAGTAGACTCTATTACTCCGTTAAATGGTGAATCCTGTTTCGTGGGAAGAGGCCAAGACCCGAATTCTGATGCCATCACTAATTATTTATATTACCTTGTTGACCGGCAACTGACCAGCGTTCAGTCGATCAGACTGGTTAAATAAACATCATAGTTAGATTACCCATGCGACCATCATGGAGACTATGATTAAATATTTTATGATAGGCTCCATGGTTTATCGTTTTCTGAAGTGATAGGCAGCTCGTCGTGTTGGAGTCTTTCTTAGCGATAGTCATCTGTCTATCTGTTTTCTCTATAGTTTTAGTCTTATGGTAAAGAGTTCAGATTTGACTTCACAGTTGTGAACGTCGGGAATAAACGCAACCATCTTCCACGTATCTTTCAACTACGGCTTCAATTTTCCAATTTGTTCGACGAAATGAGGGACTTCTGTAACTTTCTTAACCAAAAGGACGGCAATACAACCTTGAGACTGGAGTTATATTTTGGCAGGACATCATCCGATCACACGGTCAATATATTTCCTTCAGTATCGGATATCATATCATCCGGAATGGACCCTGTTTTTAACATGCATCAAAGCATATAAGCGGAGGTCTGATCTCTGTGGCTTGCTTAGGTCTATGGTCACAATACTCCCACTTCACAAACTTAAAAGTTTGATAGCATATTTCACTCAGTTATATCATTGGTGTGCTCTCGATTTTACATCCGTGACGCCTAGATTCAAGACAACGCCCAAGATTGCCGCCATTTCACTGAAACTCCTCATTACTCGGCGAAGTCGGTTTCTGGCCGCCCAATAACCCAGAAAACCATGTTTCCGACTGAAAGATTTTCCGATATACCTGTAGTACATTTACAAGCACTAACATTATCAAATAAATCACCCTTTCTTGAACAGAAAAGAACACTGCATTTCTCTCTTATCTACCCTACCAGGCTGCTGGCGATTAAGAGATGCCAACTCCCATTGATATAGTCTTGTTTACCTCAGGATTAGATAGCTAAAATTTTAGGTGAAATCACTTAGTTATTTCAAGCTCAACGCGGCAATGTATACAAGTCCAGCATGGCCGCCATAATGATGCTACAGTGACATTTTTCTTGGAAGTTGTATACTTGCCATAACGGGGGTCTGTTTCATTTACTGGCCTAATTCTATGGTCAAATTGTCTCAATTACAAACTAAGTTTGTTTTAATAATAACAATAATAATTTATTGGTGTGCTCGCGACATTTTACTTCGATTACACCTAAATCCAAGATGGCGTCCCAATATGACCGCCATGTGCACTAAACCTTCCTGTTACTCGACGTACTCTGTGTTATAGTGATCCAGAAATTAATGTGTATGGATGACACTTATACAGATACACCATATATTCATGCTCTTTCAGGGAAAAACAATTTGGCGGAAAATACCGAAAACGCGCCTTTATGTTGACACATCATATGACGTTATCAATTTATCCATGATCCTCTGCACATAAGATACTGCCATTAGGATAATGTGGCCATAGTAAGATAAATTGTTTGACAAAAAGGGGGTGGGTCAGAATGACCATACACCCACATGCGTACAGATGTGTTTGCATTCAAGCGGCATCCCAGCACCAGTAGGCTATAAATTTACAAGCGTCTAGTCCGTCATTCATAATCCAGCCGTCGTCCATTAGAAAATATCCGCGTCCATAATCCAAAGACCTATTCCATATTCCATATAACAGTATTAGCACCAAATTCAAAAAGACAATCATAGTATACATAAACATAGGCTTGTTTCCTGCAAGAGAGAAGCGGTCAACATTTTTCAATGATGCCGGCAAGACATCATGATGTTCCAAAAATATCAAATCCGTATCGCTGATCAGTATTCTTAATCCATAATATTCGTTGTAAGGTCGTCATCTAAAGAATGATGTATCTCAGTCACGCTTTGATTGTGACTGTTCATATGAGTACCATGAGGATCTTGAAGTACATGGGTTCATACGGCCCCTAGCCCCGGGTTAAGCGGAATTAGACACAAGTTACGAAAAGTAGCGCCATAGACCTTGCACGCTACGTTCGTATTTTGCTATCAGCATGCGATATGTATCGCCAAATTTGAGAAACTTTGAGTGGAGGCGCTTGGTGGAATAGCCCTGTGTTATAAGTTTCTGCAACAATGTTTTGTGACGTTGATTAAAATCATCACATTTAACACAGGATCTAGCAAATGCTACTAAGCGAGATATGTATACGCCATATGCAGGTCCCACTGGAATATTACTATCCAGAAAGGGATAGTTTACGATGTCGAAATTGTAATCATCTCTTTTGTCATAAAGTCGACGAAAGAGAATGCCCGCTTCATTTTTATAGAGAGAGATCTAAATAAGATGTGCCTGTAGGGCTATCTGTAGTTTCCTTCAAATCCAGTGAAGGTGGATATATATCCTTCACTGCGTCATTTATATAGCGATTATCCACAGCGAGAAGATCGTCTATATAGCGTTTGGTGAATGAGAAGGAATGGGCTTTGAATGGCTCCCTTATATGTTTTGTAATTTGAAAGCGCCTGCATAGTCATATTCATAAGAGAACAGATACAGGTCAGCCAACAGGGGTGCACAATTAGTACCCATTGGAATACCTATATGCTGCTGATATATGTCTGTACGGTATGTGACCTTTAGCATCAAGTTCTTCCATAAGACATATTGAGTTTTTCAATATCCACATACATTCAACGCCAGAGTTCTTAGAAATAGTGGCGCAATACCTTTCCCAAAATGCTTTTACCTCCTGAAGGGCCCTCGTCAATAGGGTTGAAAGAAGCTTGGTGGTGCAGCTTCTAGAACCAGCTATGAATCTAGCTTTGTATGGTGATTTATGCATTTTGGGAGTCCAGTATATTTTTGGTATGTCGTTATGATTGGTTGGAAGACAAATACCTCTTTCCCTGAGAAACTTTTTGTGATCATACCTGCCGGATATATTGTAAAATTCCTTACCCCCTCAAAATAATTTACTTGAAGTTCAAATTTATATAAAAAAAAACAAATACTTAATCTATTTTTCAGTGAGTATTTTTCACAGACAATGATTTAATTCAAAATGGCGTCCATGTGGATCATCTGAATTTTTTTCCATGGCATCATCTTGCTTTAATTCAAATTCACCAAAAAATCTCATCTCAACGGATGTGATTTCAGGCCCATTTTGAGCGTATTTGCATAATCCTTGGTTTTCCAGAAAATTGTTAAATTCAAAATGTTGTGAAATTTGTGTCTTTTCACATACGTCTTTTCTATTTGATTATAACGGATATATATCTTCCCGAAGTTTATCAGCTACGGCCCATTTTGAGTAGCATAGTCTTCGGCGCCCCCCAGATAAAGGTGGAATTCAAAATGGCCTCCATTTGGGGGTCATAAGCAACATATTTTTCCTGCCGTTCATCAAATTCAATGCATAATTTCTTGATTTATGGATTTATGGAAAACTACACATATGCATAGGTCGATATACGAAAAATAACAGAAACTGTCTAAACCTCAAGAACGGGACAGATAGAATATGAGCGTCGACAAATTCGCCTTCGCATTCCGGCTGTGCTAGTCGAGGCATACCTTGATCGCAATTAAATTGTATGTCGTCTTAAATGGCGGATTTGACTCATGTTCGGAACGCTATAGTATTTTTAACCGTAATAGATACGGACTTCTAATTTGTTACGTGGTATTCCCAAGAATGTATTCTTTTGTGGATAATTAGTCCGTTCTTCAATTATCAAAAGCAACTATGCAACCATTTTTGCTTTATGTCACACGATCATCTTGTGGTCATCTTTTTGGGCAGAAAAATCTGTGATAAGCGCAGACGATCAATTTCCATGCTTAACTTTCTCCATTCAAGCCATTGTTTGGACTTCAGGAACCATAATGTAACTACATATGGAATATCGAACATGACGACCATTTAGACACCTATATTGACTCAGTTGCAGTAACAATGGAAATGTTATTTTACCAATAATGTTTAGTTGTCTTTGTTGTTGCTGTTTTTATTCTTGTTTCTGTAATCTCGTAACCCCTGTATATCGTGGATACAGTAACTGGACACTGTGTGTATAGCCTCTTTGCAAGAAATGTAACTCTCTGTGTAATAATACATCTGGCACGCATGCCAGCAGTGGATCGGCCCCACTGTTAAATTGTAATGTATTCATCGAGAATCTATATAACTTAGTTGATTCTATTACTCTGTTATATGGTGAATCCCCATATATTTAACTGTCTCATGGGAAGAAGCCAAGACTAGAATTCTAGTCTCACTTCCAATTACCTTACGTACAGCGTGCAGCGCTTCATTCCAACAACATCAACAATCCATCATACATAGGCCTAAAACGCAGCTTAAGACAGTAGGAAATTTATTCGGATAGCAGGATTTCATCAAGTTGTGGACACCAGTGGTCTACAGATTGGCGGCGATAAGTGTCCCTTTAAACGAGTATAACTATCCCAATCACTTTCGATTCAGTGTTTGTCAAGTTCGTAATTTACTAATCATTTGGCTACGCCCTTATTCAGAATTCACCATGATAGAATGACTACAATGTAGCTGTAAATAGTTTTTAAATTCGAGAAGGTTACAACCGATTGTTTTTCTGAGAAATATGAGTATGGAGTAAATACCACGACCTCGACCGTTGATCTATTGAGCACATTATAGGATAACACACCAAGTGAACTTTCAAGAAGATCGGTGAAGCGTAACTGAAGATATGGTCTCGGAAACATGAAATATATCATATGGCAAATTATAAGCGTCTGGTCTGTCATTCATAATTCAGCTGTCGTCCATTAAAGAATATCCGCGTCGATAATCCAAAAACCTATTCCATATTCCATATAACAGCATTAGCAAAAAATTCAAAAAGACAATCATAGTATACAAACATAGGCTAGTTTCCTACAAGAGAGAAGCGGTCAACAGTTTTCAATGATGTCGGCAAAGCATCATGATGTCCCCAAATTATCAAATCCGTATCGCTGATTCAATACGAAACGCAATTTAATGCACGACCTATCGATCCTCTGGTCGGATTTACGTGGAGAAGCTCAGGGTTTGTAGAATTATTTATGAGTCAAAGCAGTATATCATAAAATATATCGTTTCTCAAGACAACTAATCAAACGATGACTTGTTAATTGTTAATGTTACCTCAAACCAAGGTCGAAGCTTTCAACAAACAAATAATGTTCATAATTTATGGCAAAATCATTTTTATTTCCTCTATTTTATGGATCATAACATGGTTATCTTATCACTATGTGATTCATATATTTATTGAAAGTTTATGTTTTGCATATTTTTTTTCCAAAATATCAAATAAATCTTTCCACGAACCCTTAACATTATAGGGTGGGGAAAATATAAAGTTGAAAAAATTCAGTGGGGGAAGTTTCCCTGAGGAACTCGTCCGGAGAGGAAAAAATCTCCAGTTGGGTAGATGTCTGTATCCCGTCAGGCGTCACAATAAGCCGATGACAAAGAGTAGCAAATTACCAAGACGTGACGGATATTATCATCATGTCCCAATGGGTTTATTGCCACTCCGAGCTGTAATACGTTTCGCAATCATTACGGAAAGTTGAAGCTTGTCGAGATTGGCAAAGTTGTTCTCTGGAATCCTAGATGACGTGAATTGTGAGCTACTCGGTGTCAAAGACTCGGTCACAGCTGATGATGATGGATGAGATTGTAACCGGCTATGATAGACAGGTGAAGTATGCGGAAGTGCCCTCAACATATCGCTAAGCACAGTGTCAAATGTGAGTGAGCTTTGCAACACCGTTCAATATGGAGACTATTTCACAGCTTTACACGGATCACTGGCTCATAAGGATGAAAATCCGTTTGTCAAATTGAGAAGATATAAAGAATGCTCATATAAAGAAGACTTGGGAAATTTGATTGAACTAGTAACTTCCATATACCATGCTATGGGCGATCGTCAACCTATTTATCATGTGCCAGAAACGTCTCAAATAAATCAATATGTAGTTTGTTGAAAAGATAAAATGCAAGGAGCCGACATATTAAAAGGCTTTCCTACAGGCTGTGTTATTCTATAGCTATTATGTACATGTGTGAGAAGAGCCTATACGAATGACAGTATACAATTAAACGCAACATTAAAAGGGCGGTGAAAAACGATGCCGGCCTACTGACAAGAAGACATATGAACCCATAGACAAATGTACTGACTGAATATTTCTAGAAAACATCACAAGAACCAGATGTGGTCCCTGTGATGATTAGTTCAGTGAAGTGTCTTCACGGCCCCGCGAGACTACACAGATGGGAGTTGAGCCCAGCTGTTATATATATTATTTTGTCCTTAATGTTTATGGCATTAGATCAGACATTCAATTTCCAGCCATTCACCACAAAAGAATTTCCGTTTCAATACTGGAAAGACCATTTAATACGACAGTTAGCATTAATGAGAATTGAGAGAACACAAAATGGTTTCATGCCGTATAGATGCTCAGTTGTGTTATTATTGGATAATATCATAGCTAACTTTTATTGTGTTCCGCTTACTTAGCAAGTCTCGATTTGTTCCTGAAAAAAATTTGACTGTTGCGACCCTGTGTTCTGTACAGGACACGATCAAACGACGATACCCACGTGACCAGCTCAGACGAAAAGTGCTCGTGTCAGAAGACAGTTTGCGTTCTCAAAAATCAGTTGGGTTGGAATGTGGTTTGGTATATTTCACGTGAAGTGGTAGGAGTGGTAATCAACAAGCAGAATTACGTTCCGCAATTGCTCTAATTATGTGAAACAGATGAACATGGACAAAGATAAGTTTACGTTGAATTTGCAACCAATCTCCCGACCAGTCAGCAATTTTACTTAGATTCGCAGGCTAAAATTTCACACATTCACTTCTATTTTAGGTATCAGCGTTCTGTAAATCACTTCGCACTAATGTAGTTATCTCCCTATCTTCCTTGATTGTCCTACCGGACGTGGTACACATATATGAGGAATTGTGTCCAAATTACTCCCTAACTTTATTTGAAAGATATGTTAGCGTATTAGGGCTATATAGTGTAGATGTCAAATTCCACTGAAATTCAAATTTCAAAGATGGGAGTAGGTTACAGAATTAGCTGCAAAATATTTATTCTTTGGAGCTTGGCTATAATATTACCCTCAGTACTGCTTCAGATATTACCCTATCTGTGGTGTGAAGTGTTTCAAAAAATTTCTTCCTTTAGGTTAAAATATAGTAAATGACGTCACTTCCGCCAAAGGTCGATTTTCGTGGTAAGAATAGCTCGCATTAAATGCTCAGTTGTGTTATTATTGGGTAATATCATAGCTAACTTTCATTGTGTTCCGCTTACTTAGTAGGTCTCGATTTCTTCCTGAAAAAAAATTGTTGCGACCCTGTGTACTGTACAGGACACACTTAAACGACGATACCCACGTGACCAGCTCAGACGGACGAAAGTGCTCGTCTCAGAAGAGAGTTTGCGTTCTCAAAAGTCATTTGGGTTGGAGTGTGGTTTGGTACATTTCACGTGAAGTGGGAGGAGTGGTAATCAACTACAATAGTATGTTGTTCCAGACTAAAGTACGAGAAGGTCAGTTTTCCAGGGGCGAATTGAACCTGTTCAACCTGGAAAGTAATGGGACAAATCAATAGTGTATTTTTACCTGAAGCTTATGGAGAGCTGAGATGACCGGATGAGTTAGGGCGCTAACATATACTGCTGGTGATTTGGAGCCAGACTCTAAGGGCGCGGGTTCCAGTCCCTCGTGGGAGTAACCTCCTATAGCTATCCAACACTAGTATTTGCAGGCGTTTCGCTGGCATCATTGAGAACTATCGACATCTTCTCCCGTGTAAGGAACAAACTTGTGTCTTATGCCTAAAGTTCAGGAGTAATCTGTCGATCATCGAAGCGGAAATAATTTTTGAACGACGCTTGCCTATCAATGTCGGAACTGACGCTTGTAACTCATTGATATACGCGATATCCTCAGAACCACCAAAACCTAAACAAATCAACAATTTTTTTATCTGCATTCAAGAGATATTGGGAGTGTTATATCCGCGTTAATCATAGAAGAATATCTTTTAGGTTACAACCTTATATTAATCGAATCTAAATTGTCATTTGATAGCAAATAAATCGGTAGGTCGGATCTTTGATATAGTGGCTTCCAAAATATTTACTATCAGTTCAATGACGTGTACTACTAGTATCTGTCCTTTGGGACAACACTCCTGTGTTGTTATCTTATTATTGAGCTCATTTATATTTTCATTAATATCATCAATGTCAAATTGCCAACAGTTATAAAACAGCATATAGCGGTCCCAGTGGATGGAAATTAAACATTCATGCAGAGCAAAGGTATCTTCGGGCGTTTGTCATTAAGAGTGAGTGAGTGAGTAGGATTTAACGTCGTTTTCAACATTTGTCATTAAGAGACTTGCGGTAAACAGCGTATAGGTATCCCAATGAGTACACCTTGTGCATCACTTTTTGTAAACCTATATCTGTTCTCGTATGAATAAACTGTCAAAATACAATCTTCAAAAACGTTCCTTGTCATTCACCAAACGCCATATATCTCCTGGATAATCCCGATATTAGCGACGCTGTGTGAGATATGTACCCATTTCACTGAGTTTTAAGGAAACTACTGATATCACATTCGGATCACTTTCAAAAGAATGACAACGGCTTTCCCTCACGTCGATTGTACGACAAGAGAGACGATTATAATTTTGACAAAGATAAAACCCATTTCTGGATAGCAATATTCCAGAAGGACCTGCATACGGCGTATAAATATCTCGCCTTGTAGCATTCGCTAGATCCTGTGCAATAGTTGTAGAAATCTGTCAAAAAGAGTTACACTACCAAACGTCTCCATTCAAAGTTTATCATATTCTGCGATAAATATCGTACACCAACGACAAAATACGATCGTGGCATGCAAGATCGCTGGTGCTACCTTTCTGGTGATACGCTATGAAGGGATCCAACTAATATAATATTTATTTATAAATATTACTATTACACAGCCATGAAAAGGTGATACCTATCAACCCAAAAAGGTGGTGAGTTAGAGCCATCACCCTTTTTATTATTACCGTTAAAAATGAGCAATTATTTTTAATCTAGGTCATCATCTTTTAAGAGAGAATCATCGCCCTTAATGATTACTTAGGGAAAGCGGTATGTGGCAGCCAAACACTCCTAACGATATACCAGAAGTGTATTGAGTTCTCAGAATGCGTAAAACACCATACAAATCTAGATTCATAGCTGGCTCTAGAAGCTGAAATAACGAGCTTCTTTCAACCTTGTTGATGGGGGTCATTCAGGAGGTAAAAAACAGTTTCAAAATGTCTTGATGCGAAAGGACATAAACGGTATAGATGGTATTTCTAGACTATACTACAATCCCTCATCAGGACGTGATTGGCCGCCTCAGTTCATTAATAGTATCGTGGTTCCAGAAAAGTGATCGCCGATCTATATATCAGAAGCCAATAATGGGAAGGCAGATCAAAGGAAACTCAAAGCAGGTTGCTGATAGCAAAAAACGAGCGTAGCGTGCAATATCTATAGCGTTTACGTTGCGCAACTGGTGTCTAACTCCGCTTAACCCAGGGTTAGGGTTCCGTATGAAGCCATTTACTTTAAGATCCTGATGGTGTTTAGGACTAGTCACAATGAAATCGTGACTGAGCTACATTCTTCTCTAGATAACGACTTTTTAAGAATACTGATAAGCGATACAGATTTGGTATTTTTGGGACATGATGATGTCTTGCCGGCATCATTGAAAGCGTTGATCTTTTCTCTCTTGCAGGAAACTGGCCTTATGTTCATGTATAATATTATTGTTGTTCTTGTTTTTTAAGTTAAAGCTGATGCTGTTATTTGAAATAGGTCTGCTGTTATATGAAATAGTAGTGGATTATGGAGGCGGAGATTCTTTAATGAACTACGGCTGAATAATAAATGACGGACCATATGAAAGTATTCGTAACTTGTCAATTTTCACTTAACCCGGGATACGGTGCCGTTTGGATATCATGTAGTTTACATTTCTCTGGTGTTCAAATGAACGTCATCATTGAAAATTGTTGACAACGTCTCTCTTGCAGGAAACGATCTTTTAATTGTTTTTGTTTGTTTGTTTTGTTTTTTGGTTGTTTCGTTGTTGTTGGTATAACCATGGTAACCACCGACCTTGAAGTGCGACAGTTATCTATAGGGAAATCATCTTTTCAAATTGGGCTATTAGAAGTGATTGATTCACTGCGAATGAATATTTAACCTCGAGATATCATTGTCGCGATTTCGAAATGGAAATAAAGCCTACGCCCACTTCCGCTCGATATTAAGCATGCGTGACACTTACTGATAGTAAAACCATTTAGAGGCGTATTATTTTGAACCTCAACAAGAACTCAGGTATATTTCCGCAACGGCATTCTCTAGCGGTTTTGTAAAACTAGGAGCGAATTTTGGATTTCTGCAGCGGATTTCCGAATACATTGCATTTGAACAGAGGTTTTCGCCAATCTAATTAAAATTAAATCCTATCTGCTCCCCAGTTGGAATTGTCGCTTGTAGGATCTGTCCGGCTTGCGGTAACGACCCTGTTGACCAATCCCGGAAGCGCTTCATGGTGCTTTGAAGGAAGCATAAAGGTAGGGGCATTTGGGTTGGCTAAGCCGAATTAGACGCCATGCTGACGGGGTATCTACATATGTTCCTGCGTTCTCGGCAGATTGGCGCCATAATGCGGAGACTATGACCCTATCCCCCCTCCCCGACTGCAAGTAAAGTGGTTAAAATGCAGCCGTGATATCATAAGACTATTAAATATTCATGATCTGGGAACTTGAACATCAAAATTCAATTGGAATCAGTAAGATCAAACAAAGCAACATATACGATTGCATTGCTAGGATATTAATTTATTAAGATTGAGATTTCTCTAGCGTTGATTTAAGACAGATCCTTTTGACAGCGGGTTTCTACAGCTGCCTTTTAAAAGTCGTCACCCTTCTTTTTGGAGCTGTTTTCTTCAGCGGATTTGTGAGATACAATCTTTTGATAACTTTGCACAGCCGTTTTCTCCAGCGGTTTCTCTAAGACGCACAATTGTTTAGCAGTGAGTTTCTTCAGCTGCTTTCCAAACACACTACCTTTCGTTAGGGGTTACTGAAGCGGTTTTATGAATATCAACCCCTTTGTATTTGGAGCGGTCTTTTTCAGCCGGTTTGTGAGTTACTCATACTTTTGGCAGCAGGTTTCTACAGCGTCTGAAAGTCACCACCCTTCTGCCCGCAGGTGAACAAATAGGAGCCAAATTAATTCTCCATCAGCCAATACATAACAAATTATATCGTTATCGATAAAACATCACCTTTGTTGCTCTGTGTTCATGTTTTTCTTAAATTATTTTTATTGTTGTAACTGATGATTGTTTACATTTTAGACGAATTAGTAACAAATTCTGTAAAAGCAACGATTAGTGTAGCAACTTGTATTTCTTTTAAGTCCCCTTTCGGATTTTTCTCAAATCTGCAATTTCGTGTATAGCCATCTTTTCTAATAAACCCCAACTGAACCAAACGAGTCAATTTCACTGACTTTTTACAGGCATCTACTCTGTGATCATATACATGTATGATGAAAGTTTGGTATCCTAGGCATTGTCATTCTTGAGATAGGTATTGAGGAGGAACGGAGATGGACGAACGATCATGTTGACGACAAACCCCAATACATTATTCTTGAGAAATGGTGGTAATAAGCAAGTGATCACTGTGAAGTTTTGTGGAGTTTATTTACAATTCCTTGTACATCTTGACCCAAATATAGTATGGAAAGTTTCAGCCCTCTACACCAAGGGGTACCGAAAATAAATACCGGGGCCGAAATGCCCCCCGCCCTCCCAGGATTGGACACACCCCAAATCGGCCAGGCCTATAGTACGGGTAAAAACAGACGAGTTGCCTTTTCTGACCCACCAACGTGAAATTTTCATCAGTTTGAAAAGGAAATAGTTTGACTGGCAAGATGATTTGGCTCGCGATATAATTGTCTGCAGAATTTATAGCCAGAGTAACTATCTGGTGATGTGCTGAGCTGTGGGGAATGCAAGATTACATTTCTTTATGAGAGGTGTCAGTTTCGAATCACTGTCGCCAGTTCCGATCCGGTCTCGTTTTAACATTGACCTTTGACCCAGATTTATACAGCTCTAATTGTCAACATGATAACTTTTCTTCCCAAATAGTATCTTAGCTCGATTTACCGGTCTTCATCTCATAAGTAGACAGTTGGTGTTAAAGAATGCGGGCAAGGGGGGAAGCAATAGTGATACGGTCGATCTACTCATATTAGCAAGATAGACTGAAGATTTTCGCTCGTGGTTTATAAACGTACTCATTAGAAAAAACCTTCAGTAGTTGGTACTTGCATTACGGTTCTTTACAGGCCAGGGTACGATCCAACTTAGCCATCCATGGATGGTGGTGATTCGGAACTGGCTCCATCAGTTGATGTCAGCGAGGGGCGGGAGAGTTTTAGAGCGTAACTTGAGAAAATAGATTCATGTCAGATAGATAGCACCATTTGATAACTATGTGTGAGAAACAAAACATCAACACCTTGATCAGAAGCACAGGCAAACGACACTGGAGAGAGAGAATTAAGGTTTAATGTCGCGTTCAGCAATATTTCAGCCATATAGCGACGATCAAACAAAATTCTAAGTACTCAAGTCACTAACTTAGCAATCCAACGCATTAACACATACACACATTAAAACTTATGTAACAGCCCGATTTCTGTCAAATAACCCGAGATGCAATCCTCCCTCACCCGACTAAAAAGATCTTCCAAAGTAATCGCTCGATAAAAAGCATCTCTCACAATCTTAAAATCTATGCATTCGGTAAGAATTTGTTTCACCGTGAGATCATCATGGCATGGAACACACCTTGGGACTGGCTTTTTTAGTAAATGTTCGTGAGTTAATCGTGTATGGCCGATTCTACATCGCCTGATCATGGTTTAATCGAAATGTTTCCGGCTGTTCAGATGAGTGTAGCCTACAGTTTTTTTGAACTCATGAAGTTTGTTATTATTCACAGCATCCCATAAAGATTGAAACAGCCGTCTAACATAAATACAGATAGAGGACCTGAAATCGCTATATGGGGTTCCAATAGGATCAATCTCATCATCTAGGGCTACCTTAGCCATCCTATCAGCCTCAGTATTACCTTTGATGCCAACGTGACTAGGCAACCAACAGAACACAATATCAATCTGTTGATCAAATCTAGTCAAATCTACAGTCATGTAGAATACTCGAGATAGTGGGATGAGTCGAAGTTCCACTTTTAATCGCTTGGAGGCATGACAGTGAATCTGAGAATATGACATATTTTTTCCTTTTAGTGGAACCAATACCTTCTAAAGCCAACAGTATAGCTTTTGCTTCTGCAGTGAATATCGAACTTTTACCTGGTAGTCGACAGGTTTTAGCTTTGGAGCAGGATAGTAGCACATGCTACTCTCTCACCATCTTTAGAACCATCTGTATAAATAGGCTGATGCGATCTATATTTCTCTCTCAGTAGACCAAATTCTGGTGTATACAAGAGCTGGCTCGTGTCTGCTTTTTTATATTTCGTTAGAGAAATATCTACTTCTGGTTGAGCTAACTGCCATGGTGGAATTGAGCTTGTTAGGTAATATTTGACTAAGTTTAATACCATCAGCTACAATGTGTGGTTTCATACGAATTCCAAGTGGTGTAATAATGGAGGGTTTCTTCAAATAAAGATCCACGACCTGAAGTTTGAAAACACAGCTATATGCAGGATTCGATTGCAGTGATAGTTTAATTCGTCGAAGCTCTAAAGGAAATTCGTCTGCTTCGACATATAAGCTGTCTTTAGCGGTTGTTCTGAACGCTTCAAGGCAAAGTTCAAGGCAAATGGACGCGGATATTCTCTAATGGACAACGTCTGAATTATGAATGACGGACCAGACGCTTGTAATTATTATTAATTATTTATTATTGATGGAGAATAGGATCCAGCTTTGCCAAGTTTGACTTGCTTGCGCCGTTGTAAACAATAGAGTCATAATCAAGTTTGGAACGAAAAAGTGATCGATATAAATGGAGAAGTGTTTGCTGATCTCCTCCTCACTTTGGCAAGTTGGCAAGTACCTTCAACAAATCAAGAGCTTTCGTGCACTTAGCTTTCAAGCAATTTACATGCGATTTAAATGTTAGTCGGTGGTCAAATAACATCCTAAGAATTTTGCCTCTTTTACCACTTTGATCTCAGTTCCATCTAATGTTAATACTGGATCTTTGTGCTGGAAATATTTTCTGCAAAAGTGTATACAATTTGTTTTAACTCTGGAGAATTTGAAGCCATTTTCTATTGGCAGCAGTTGATTATCTAAAAGAAACCCAAAGCATCTCCCGTTAGATGGAATGTTTTCACAAGTTTAACGATGGCGTGCGCTGGAAAATAATGGAACAGGCCAAGCTCAGGCCAGTTTCGATAAGGATTAGAGGGGTATGCGACTTGAGAATCTTTGAGCCATGACCGTGCAATGGCCGGTGTGTACGATGAATGGTGTGATTGATTGACACTATGTATTCTGAACTGATCCCTGCTTTACGCAAAGAAACTAACCTAGCTACAAAGGATACCCAAGAGCTCACTGATAGTTCCTTATCATTCAGGTCCACAACCTTTTGTGCGCACTTTTTTCTCACGATTTAACCATTTCAAGACAGTGATTTTATTCCAGCCTTCAATATAAGAGAATTTTCATACTGTCACATGTATACACCATTGCCGTCCAAGGAAACTGTGGGCGCGCGATTTCGGTGCCTTCAATTTGCAGGACTCACTTCAGAGCTAAAAGTAAACCAGCCAAAGGGCATGACGAACAACCTTATATGGTATGGATTTTCACCCTTCATATTGGGTTGCGTCATACAGTGTCACCGTCTCATCGCAAGTGTACATTTCAGCCTGCCTATTGCTCAGTGTAAATCGGTCTAAGTAAATTTAATTTTTGATAAATATCACTTTACTCGGAGAGTTGGAGACACAATTTGATGATATCACTCCCACTGTATTACCCAACAAAAGGCGACTGACGTCTATCTAACAAGACGCCCCCGATTAAATACAATGGTGCATGGCGCGCGCTTAAGAATAATGACATGGGCCAAACTCTGATCAGTGTCAAAAAGTAGGACAGATGTATGTGACTAGAAATGCGACAACATTGGGGACAGTTGATATTCCAACGTGATAAGTGACTTACGCAAGGATGCTACACTAGCCACGAAGAACACCCAAGAGCGCATTGAGATTTAAACGGGCCCTCCCCGTTTCTAAGCGTGTCGGCCTTCCGTACTAAACTTTTCAGAAACAAAGAAATGATAGCTAAAACGTTCGTCCCTATTGTACCTATTTCCATAATCCGAGGTGTATATGAACGCCGGTATAATAGAAATGGTGACCATGGTATTAAAAAAATGTACGATATGAATTCCGTTTATTTTTCTTGCTTAAAAAGAACATTTTATCTTAACGATAATATTGCTGATTCTCATCCGAATATTCAACATTTATATTGATTATTAAAATGGGTCTGATAGATTTTTCCATAGTATACCTATCATATATCTAGCATACACGTCCGTTGTTTCATTTACTTTTTTCTGTACTAGTAAATAGTGAGATTTTATATTAATTTTTATCATTAAACAAATGCATATATTAATTTCTAAAAATGTGTATCTTTCCAACCAAGAAAATGGGAATGTGAACGAAAGTACTTAAGATATTCAGGTATACAAACAAACATGCCTACATGTTTAAGCATTTAATACATTGATGTACAAATTGGTAAGAAAAGAAAAACAGAAAACAAGAATAACAGAAAGAAAATATGTTCGCCAGGAAATGATTTGACGAGATTGTAAAGAAAAGGAAAAGAGGTAGCGGGACAATCTAATTGAACCGAAAGGCTCTAATTGTAAGCCAACGTTCCAGCTTTTTGCCAATTGGACCGTACGTATTGGTCTATATATGAAGGAGACTTAATTATAAAACAACAGCGATCAATGGTTTGTAAGAAACGCAAAATATGCTGTCAGATATCAAATCGTTACCCATTCTGTGGTTTCGCCATTTTCCAACCGATATATGGACGATCTCCTTTTCCAGAGATAAACTGCTCAGCATGAGGAACCATGGTTTTCATCATCATCAGCACCAGTTGACGGCTTGTCATGGATGCTTTGATAATGTCTATCTTTCATGTCATATTAACTGAGCATTTCCATTTTAGTCATCATCACGAAATTGATTTAAGCTATAAATTTGGTCGACACAATGCTGGTCGAATCATTAACCATTATTGATCGATCGGAGAATTGTTAGATTTATTATTCCAGCCACCTTGCAGAGCTTTAGATGACATGTAACAGCTATGAGGACAGACATTAAGACAAACATCCAAACATTGCTGACATCCGTTGCTACAAGATGGACCGCACATGTTGTCTAACTCAATGTAGACAAAAAAAATCGATGCGTGCTGTTATAGCGAGAATCGACCATTATTTATTTCATTATAGTAAGTTCAAATTTCCATGAGTTTGGATTTGTCCATTTTATGCAATAAACAAAAGGTGGCAAACGTTTTTCAAAGAATCATAAAAAAAATATGTAATGACGAGGTTAAGAACCACATTTGATAGTTACAAGGTATACCAGAACTCGTTTCCTCATTTCATGTATATGAAATACATTGCTTGGCAGGTTCATATCTTGGGTACGGAGGCTGATCAGATAAATGTAGCCAATTTTAATACGTATCACTTTGCGCGAAGAATTAGTGACAGCCTTTAAGGATATCGCGCTCACGAGATGACCCCACAGAAACCGCCTGACCTCTATCCAGCAAGACATTTTCAATTAAGTCGGAAGTGTTAACAGCGGCATCCGCTAAAGCATTTTGTAACTTTTTATGTTACTTGGAATTCCTTGGATCATCGTGAAAGGTTATAATACACAGGACTGATCAAATCTATACTAAATTTATACCACTCTAATCCACGATTGACGCGAAGATACTACAGTAGCCACAAAGAACACCCGCGAAACCATTTGGCTGTTAACTGAGAGGCTTCGGGCCGTAGGGTGTACATCCCGTAATATGACAAGATTCAAACAGCGGAGGGATCATTCGCGCGTTCTTGTTCTGCAAGTCATACTTGCCTAGTGTATGGCAATACTGCCGTAACTATCAAGTCATCATGTCAGCCAATGCAAATCTTATTGCGTGATTTGATAAGGCCTACCAAAATATATTCTGTGGGACTTGAGAAAAATATAGAATTCGATCAAATAAACAATCCGTGTCCCGATCCTTTCAGATAATGGCGTAAAGACACCGCCATTGTCGCAATGTCGTTAGACTATGGCATCAATACACAATTTCGAAGGAATGGCACCAACCTAATTTCATAATAGAGTCTCCAGTAGGTTATATCTATCGTAGCATAAGTTTGGGCATTGTTGTTTCTTCCAAAGCCATGGCCGACCTTCTTGTGGCTGCGATAATGACACAATTGTGACATTTGCTTGGAAGCCATATAATTGCAATAAAAGAGGTCTGTTTCGTATAACTTGCTTAATTCCTTGGTCACATTGTACCCAATTACAACCTAAGTTTGCCATGATTTGTAATAATAATTTGTTATTGTGCATGTGACATTCTACTTCGATGACACCTAAATCCAAGATGCTGTCCCAATATGACCGACATGATCACTCCTGTTACTCGACGTACTCTGTGTAATAGTGATCGAATTTTACGAGTAATTAATGTGTATGGCTGACACTTGTACAGATATAGCATGTATTAAGTGTAAAAAACGATAAACTTTAACCTCATGCTCTTTCAGGGAAAACTTTGTGGAAAATGAGCAGAAAATACTGAAAACGAGACTTTCTGTGGACAAATCATATTAGGACATGATCAATTTACTCATGATCCAGTCTACATAAGATACTGCAGTTAGGGTAAAAATGGCCGTATTAAGATAGATCGTTTGGCAAGAAGCGGAGTGGGGGTCTAAATGGTCAAACACTCACATGCGGACAGATATGTTAGCATTCAAGCGGCATCCCAGCACTAGTAGGCTAAGGGCAATCAACTCATATCTGCCGGTTTTATTGTAAAATGCCTTACTCCCGCAAAATAATTTACTTGAATTTCAAATTTAAGAAAAAAACGAGATATCTCGAAGGGTATTGTCACAGGCAAGGATTAAAATTCAAAATGGCGTCCATGTGGGTTATCTGAAATTTGTGTTTTCCAATTTGTTAATCAATTTCAGTGCGCCATTTTCGCTTTAAGTTCAAATTCATCCAAGAAATCTCATCTCCACGGATAAGATTTCAGGCCCTTTTTGAGCGTATTTGCATAATCCTTGGTTTTCCTGATAACGGTTAAATTCAAAATGTCATCTAAACGGGGTCATCTGAAATTGGTGAGTTTTCACGGACGCCTTTTCAAACCGACCAGAACAGATCTATATCATCTCAAAGGGTATCAGTTACTGCCCCTATTGAGTAGCATAGTCTTCAGCGCCCCAGATAATGGTGAAATTCAAAATGGCCTCCATTCGGAGCCATAAGCAATTATGTTTTTCAAGACGTTCATCAAGTTCAATGCATAGTTTCTTAGTTGATGGGAATTGACAGTTTTGCACAACTGGAACGCTTCTGGGCATTTTAACTGCAAATATGTATATGATTATAGGTTGATACACGAAGTAACAGAAACTGAATAAAATTCAAAAAGGGAACAGAAAGAATATGAGATAATTTATGGTTTAGGAAATTATCATTGTTTTATCTCATTTGAATATTGAACATCCAGTGACCATCAGTTTTACGTATTATGGGGAGAATATATAGATTCGTTTGTCTATGAAATGTGAAGAATATAGCTATGATGGTTTTTGAGATATCAACAACACTATTTCCCGCTCTATTAAGTTGTTAATTGGTTCTCTTATCCAGTTTGTTTTCACTTTTTGCTTTCATCTCTCATTCAATGAGCGTTGTCCATTTCGTCTACGGATTCCGGCTGTGCTAGTCATGACATCCCTTGTTCGCAATTAAATTTAATATCGTGTTACAAGGCGGAATTGGCTCATTTTCGGAAACGCTATAATATTTAACCGTAATAGATACGTTCCCTAGAATGAATTCATTAGTGGATAATTAATCCGTTCTCCTTAATCAAAAGCAACTATGCAACTATTTTTGCTTGATGTCCCACGACCATTGTTACTTGTGGCCACTGTGATAAGCACAGTCTAGACGAACTATTTCCATGCTTAACTTTCTCCATTCAAGTCATTCTTTGGACTTCAAGGACCGTAATGTAACTGCTTAGTGAAAATCGAACATTTAGAGGGAGGGAAGGAATTTGGCTTCATTACAAGCGTCTAATCCGTCATTCATAATTCAGCCGTCGTCCATTAGAGAATATCCGCGTCCATAATCCAAAAACCTATTCCATATTCCATTGTTAATTGGTTCTCTTATCCAGTTTGTTTTCACTTTTTGCTATTCATCTCTCATTCAATGAGCGTTGTCCATTTCGTCTACGGATTCTTTCGAGCTGTGCTAGTCATGACATCCCTTGTTCGCAATTAAATTTAATATCGTGTTACAAGGCGGAATTGGCTCATTTTCGGAAACGCTATAATATTTAACCGTAATAGATACGTTCCCTAGAATGAATTCATTCGTGGATAATTAATCCGTTCTCCTTAATCAAAAGCAACTATGCAACTATTTTTGCTTGATGTCCCACGACCATTGTTACTTGTGGCCACTGTGATAAGCACAGTCTAGACGAACTATTTCCATGCTTAACTTTCTCCATTCAAGTCATTCTTTGGACTTCAAGGACCGTAATGTAACTGCTTAGTGAAAATCGAACATTTAGAGGGAGGGAAGGAATTTGGCTTCATTACAAGCGTCTAATCCGTCATTCATAATTCAGCCGTCGTCCATTAGAGAATATCCGCGTCCATAATCCAAAGACCTATTCCATATTCCATATTCCATATAACAGTATTAGCACCATTTTCAAAAAGACAATCATAGTATACATAAACATAGGCTAGTTTCCTGCAAGAGAGAAGCGGTCAACAGTTTTCAATGATGCCGGCAAGACATCATGATGTTCCAAAAATATCAAATCCGTATCGCTGATCAGTATTCTTAATCCATAATATTCGTTGTAAAGTCGTCATCTAAAGAACGATATATCTCAGTCACGCTTTGATTGTGACTGTTCAAATGAGTATCATGAGGATCTTAAAGTACATGGGTTCATACGGCCCCTAGCCCCGGGTTAAGCGGAATTAGACACAAGTTACGAAACGTAGCGCCATAGATCTTGCACGCTACGTTCGTATTTTGCTATCAGCATGCATCGTCAAATTTGAGAAAGTTTGAGTGGAGGCGTTTGGTGGAATAGCCCTGTTTTATAAGTTTCTGCAACAATGTTTTGTGACGTTGATTAACACTCAAGTTTGTTTCACTCATATGGTGACAGTCAGTTTGGTTGGTGGAGGAAGCCGGAGTACCCGGAGAGAACCACCGACCTTCGGCAAGTAACTGACAAACTTTCACACATGGACCAGCTGGGCTCGAACCCGTGCCGGTTCAGCGGTGTGAGGCTAGCGGTCACCAGCGAAGCGCCTTAGACCACTCGGCCACCGAGGGCCCGCCGAACATTTAGATGCCTATTTTGACTTAGTTGCAGTCACAATGGCAATACTGTGTTATTTTACCAACAATGTCTAGTTGTCTTTGTTGTTGTTGCTTTTGTAATCTTTTAAACCCTGTATATCGCGGGAACAGTAAATGAACACTGTGTGTATAGTCTCTTTGCAAGAAATGTAACGCTCTGTAATAGCACTTGTGGCATTCATGCTAACAGTGGAAAGGCCCCTCTGTTTAAATTATCATGTATTCATCGAGAATGTATATAACTTAGTTGACTCCATTACCTCGTTAAATGGTGAATCAACATCATTGTAAACGAACATAACTATCACGACCACTGGTGTTTGTCACAGAATACACTTTATCTGTATAGGAAGCTCGTAATTTACGAACCATTTGGCTGCGCCCTTATATTCAGAAGGCAGCGATGATAAACTTCACTTTTTGATAAACTCAATAATTGATAAAACAACTGGAAACCTTTCTGTTTTACATCTGCTTTGGTTTGACAGCTTAGTTCAGCCCCAAACATGTGGGCACGGCTTCAGGGATAGGCCTTATCGCCTACACATAAATCGACCCAATAAGTCCTGCTTTATACAGTTCCACCGACATCCATTTATCATTTTGTTTTGAATTCCCACCTAAATCACCATGACTCTTCCAGGCTAAAGATCATTTTTCAACTCCGTGAATAGCCATGTGAAAAAATTAATTCGATGACCAAAGCGATCATTCTTCATGTACAAGCTTTGTCTGCAGAATTTCTAATTTGGCACCCGTGTCTTAAGAAATTTGTCTAGCTTATTTGATAAGAGACGTTCATTGTTCGTAGGAGACTCCTTCGAGTAATTGGTAAATCGGCGTGAATCCTGTAAAGCATATCTGCCATCTGTGTAGGAACTGTGTACGCGGGAGTTACACCAGCGATAACTGTGTATATTCTGTAGTGCCGTATAAACGTGTCGTCATACCAGGCCTCTCACTTGTCCTACTTTTCCAGAACTTGTCCTATTTTTGTCAAGAATTTGTTCTGCTTTTCAGGGTTTTGTCTGAGAAAACTATAGAAGTACTATTCGAGTACTATTTTTAACAAAGTGCAGCATTTTTGGCAGATGTACATGGTTGACAAATAAGAGTATTGAAATACTTCATGTTCTTACAGTACAACTGACAGCCAACAGAAAATGAGTAGGTAAGACTGTCAAATATCAACAGCAGGGAGAGACGACAGGCGACTGTCCGACATCATGCCACAACAAACAAAGTACCGGTATCTCCTGGATTGGCTCAAAGTCAAGGATAAAAACGACCATATTGCATGTTAATTCCCTCCAAGTTCACGTAACAATTGTGTGTATTCTCACAACATTTTGTTCTACTTTATTTTTTGAAAATGTCCTACGTTTTTGGAAAGCCCCAGTCGGAAGACCGTCTTACTTAGAGGATGGAATGAAGCAGGTTTTCCGCAATGTTATAACTGCTATAAGAGCAGGGTCCGACGATGTTAATAGTCGTTCAGTGACAGAGAACTTTGCAGCCTACACAAACGGATTTTCCGGCAATCCGGATTGCTTATATCTAATACATGTTGTTGAGGAAATAGAAAATCAGCTTAGAGAATTCCGAAAGTTGTTTAACATATGCTGTCGTGGTAGTAGCCACTGTTCACCTTCTCAGATCCCCACAATTATAATGTCTCCATAATATCTTGCACAAGCGTCAAATCCGACATTTCGTGTCCTTAATCAAAGGACTTAATTCATAAGAAAATACTAATACCAGACTCCAAGCGAACCAACCATATGAAAATAAGAGCGACAAATCGAGATGGAACAAGGCAAAATCTTCTTTGAATTGAAGTTCTTATTTAGAACACCGGTTATAAGGCCCGATGACCGCCATATACAGATAAAAATTAATCGATAAAGATAGGACATCATGTAGTTTCATCATTCAACAACTTTATAAGACGTTTCGTCCGTTGGGGAATTATTCTAGTCCATGAACGTTGGTTAATGCGTCGTTATTTTCCTAGAGATAATCTGCCTGATGATAACATGTAGTTTACCGGTGTACGACAAATTATCTAAATCTCACCCTTCTGCAGTGATACTGTCAGAGTAACCATTCACTATTGTACACACATTACCCATTGTAACCACCGGTGCTCTGCGAAGAGCGACAACATGCATCGATAATGAATAGGTATGTTATGTGTACAACTGCCTTGGCATCCATACGGCGCAGCTCATGTAGCCGTGATTATATAGATTCGGGCGCTTTCCAGTCTCATAAATGCAGTCTTGGCCACAATGGTTGGTGCATTGTACACAATTCATACCTCTAACGAATCAGGTTTTGTTGATAAGAAATCGGGCTATTGTCACATTTACTTCTGAAGAATATTATGAATATTGCATGACATATCTGTAAGATCAGACTATTCGAATAGGTAGGTGTCATTTCGGATTTGAATCAGGGGTCTTAGAAAGTAGTAGATCATGAAATATATAGTTTCTCAAGACAACTAATCAAACAATGACTTATTAATTGCTAATGTTACCGCAAACTAAAAACGATTTTTTTTCAACAAAACAAATAATGTTGATAATTTATGACAGAAAACAATCTTTTTTATTTCCTCTATTTTATATTTTCGTAACATGATTCATCTTATTATCATGTGATTCATATATTTACTAAAAAGAAAATTTGTGTTTTGCATATTTTTTATCATGTAAATCTTTTCAAGGACACTAAACATTATAGGGTGGGGAAAATATTCAGATGAAAAAAATATCCAGTGGGGGGAATGTCCATGAGGATCCGGTGAGAGTCGGGGAAATGTCCGTATCTCGCCAGGCGTGGCTATAAGCCAATGACAAAGAGTAGCAAGTTACCAAGAAGTGACGGAGCTTATTATTTTGCCCCAAGGTGTTTATTGCCAGCTGTAACATGTTTCGCAATCATTACGGAAAGTTGAAGCTTGTACAAATTGGTCAAGTTCTTCTCTGGAATCCTAAATGACGGGATTTTGAACAACTCAGTGTCAAAGATTCGGTCACAGCTGATGATGGTGGATGAGATTGTAATCCGCAATGATAGACAGGTGAAGTATACGGAAGTGCCCCCAACATATCGCTAAGCACAGTGTCAAATGTGAGTGAGCTTCCCAACATCGTTCAATATGGAAACAATTTGGCAGCTTTACACGGATCACTGGTCCATCAGGATGAAAATCCGTTTGTCTGAATGAGAATATATAAAAAATGCTCATATGAAGAAGACCTGGGAAATTTGATTGAACTGGAAACTTCCATCTACCATGCTATGCGTCATTGTCCACCTATTTATCATGACCAGAAACGTCTCAAATATTTAGTTTGTTGAAAAGAACCAATGCAAGGCGCCGACATATTAAAAGGTTTTCCTATAGCTATTATGTACATGTGTGAGAAGAGCATATACGAGTGACAGTATGCAATTAAACGCAACATTTAAAGGTTGGTGGAAAACGATGCCGGAGTACTGACAAGAAGATACATGATCCCACAGACAAATATACTGACTGCAAACTTCAAAAAACATCACAAGAACCAAAAGTTATCCCTGTGGTGATTTGTATTCCAGCCACGCTTTTATAGATGTTCATGCGGACATATTGAATGACATGACCACACGGCCCCTAGCACAGCCATGAACAGACAAAGATTGGGTAATCCAACCGGTTCCGTGAGGTGTCTTCACAGCTCTGTGGGAGTACACAAATAGGATTTGAGTCCAGCTGTTATTTTTCCTTAATATTTAAGGCATCCGAGCCGACATTCATTGTCCAGCCATTGATAGTAAACATGTTTTGCTTCTATACTGGAAAAACCTTTAATACGACAGTTAACATTAATGAAAATTGAGAAAACACAAGGTGGTTTCATGCAAGAGAGAAACGATCAACAGTTCCCAATGATGACAGCAAAACATCATGATGTTCATTATATAAAATCATTACCACTGGCCAGTATTCTTCATAAAATTAATTTCCAAGTCGTTTTCTTGATGCGTCTCAGTCACGTTTTGATTGTGTCTGTTGATTTGAACACCATGGAAATGTAAAGCACAGGATGTCCAAACGACTGAAATTAAACACAATTTACGAAACACGTCGCCATAGATTCTGCACCCTACGATCGTATTTTATCGTCAGCGGACGATATTTATAACAGAATTTGAGAATGTTTGATCAATGGAGGTGTTTGGTGGTATAATCTAGTTTGACAACGTTTGGAAATACTGTTAAGTGGCGTTGACTGAAGTCATATTTTGCAGAGAAGCTAGCAAATACAGGCACGTCTGGCTTATTGCAATCCAAAAATTGCTAGTTAACCGTATCAAATTTGCAATCTTCTTTCTTGTGGTTGTGTCATTCTTTGTTGTAAAGGTTCAAACATGGTGTCAATAGTTTCCTTAAGATCCATTGAAGTGGGGTATATATCCTTCACAGCGTCTCTAATATGGAGATTATCCATTGCGAGGAGATCGTCTCTATATCGTTTGGTGAATGCGAAGAAACGGGCTTTGGAATTGTTATCTTTTGAAAATTTCAGCTCATAGGCGTTTTCCTACAACAACACATATACGTCTGCCAAAACTTATGCACAATTTGTACCCATTGGAATACCTATACGCTGCTGGTATCTTGAGTTTCACATAAATATTGTAAATGAGAAATCCGGGCAACTCTATAAAAAAAGAAACAACACAAGACTGATATCCTCTGTGTGCAGTTGAACTGAAGAAAGCCTTATGGCGTCTGATATTTCAACATATCTATGACCAGTTTTATTGAACACCGATATTATTTTATGATCCGGACCAGGAATAGTGGTATAGAGATTCGAGAAGTCTCAAGTAGGTACATGGCTGTACGGTATGTGTCCTTTGCCATCTATTTCTTCCGTAACACTTTTCTAGATTTTTAAGTATTCACATTCATTAGATTTCTGGTTATGCAACTCCTAGAGCTTCTATAGGGAATTGAAATACCTCTTTCATTTAGAAATTATTTCGAAATGAAATCTTGTGGAGGACTATATATGGAAGCAGGTGGGATAGCTTTGCTTAACTCTTTTACCAGCAGCCGGTAAGGGTAATATTTACATATAAATATTATATTATTCGGGGCTTTGTCTTCTGTAAAAATAACCAATTTACTCTGGAAGAGGTACTTGTACTAAGGTGACTCTCAATGTTTGATTGCCTGGGGAAGGGTGTTTCTGTTTATGTGGCGGATCGCACGACCGCGTTGCCTTTGGCATGATCCAATCAGTCAGCGAGTACTACAGTACTACTTTTTCTCGTTATGACAATTTCCCAACGTACTCGTACTACTCAATTGCGATAAAGATTATCTTTTGATCGGCCATGAGATTGACATTCCTTGGCTCTCTATACTTGGAGTTTTGTGAACTTACAATAATTGGATACAGCATTGCGAAACTCTGGATCATTCAGAATACTGGGGATATTATTATGTCCAGTGCTCTATCCAAATTCAGAAGTTACGGACCGTTTCTTCTGTCTAACGATCACACAGTTCGTCACTTTCCATGAGATGACTTCATAGGGCTATTACATCGTTGCTCTTGGATATTTGCATCTAATACCGCACACGCCGGTGTTAAGGGCCGTGTAGGCATGTCACAAGATATCTACATGAACATGTACAATAAAAGCGTGGCTGAGATACAAATCTTCACTGAGATAAGTTTTGGTTCTTGTCAGTATGCCGGCATCTTTTTCCACCACCTTGCGTTTAATTGGAGTGTTTTGATCGTTTCACTGGACGATAACATCCAAAATAAGATACCTTGACATACCAAAAGCCTCCGCGTCCTATTCACTTTTCAAAACTCGTTCAAAGACCGACCTTGACAAATGCTAAGCCCAAACTAAACTATCTATTGATAATCGGCATATTTGGCTATCCAAGTATTGGAGGGTGTATACACTATAATACACAACTAAAGTTGCTTCTAGCTCTACTCAAATCTATGTTTTATTTTACATGTTTGTCTATCCACTTGTATTATTAAAAACTGTAGATACACAACCTCGTCAGTTCTGCCAGCTCTATAACCTATATTTGATTATTTAC
Organism: Hanleya hanleyi; assembly: GCA_036873755.1. NCBI lineage: Eukaryota > Metazoa > Mollusca > Polyplacophora > Lepidopleurida > Hanleyidae > Hanleya > Hanleya hanleyi. The sequence goes on from JAVTVY010025333.1 coordinate 27,106, forward strand.
TGAAGAGACGAATATATAACTGTATTGTTAATCATCTGCTCCATGGATTCAGCTCTCAGAATTGCATTATATGTACAGCATCGAGGGCTCGATCATCTATTCATCATTATACAACTTTATCGTACATAAAAATAGCAGAAACTGAACACATACATGTATATTTTCTTACCTTGCTTTAGCCAGTCGTCTACACACTCAAAATGCAATCTCCCAGCCCGCCATTTTTAGCCATAGTCGACCGAATATGGTAGTGATGGCCTTAGAATTGCAGTTTATGTAGACTTTTTTTCTTTACCTATATATGGTTTTTCTGAACGAGGTGACCATATGTGTTATTGTACAGTTTGCGGAACCAGCTATACCAGCTATGTATATTTACATAGCTCGAATCCGCGCCCAGGAAGGTTAAAATACAGTAAATGACGTCACTTCCGCCAACGGTCGATGTTCGTGTAAGAATATCCCGCATTAAATGCTCAGTTGTGTTATTATTGGATAATATCATAGCTAACTTTTCTTGTGTTCTGCTTACTTAGTAAGTCTCGATTTCTTCCTGAAAAAATTGTGACAGTTGCGAACCTGTGTTCTGTACAAGATGCAATCAAACGACGGTGACCAGCTCAGCTATGTGCTCGTCTCAGAAGACGATTTGCGTTCTCATCATTTGGGTTGGAGTGTGGTTTGGTACATTTCACGTGCACTGGGAGGAGTGGAAATGAACAACTTCAGTATGTAGTTTCAGACTAAAGTACGAGAAGGTCAGTTTGTAAAACCGCTTTTGTCGGTGCTAGGGGCAGATGTCATCCAAACTGCCACATGAACAGGTACAACAAAAGCGTATCTGAGATACCTTGCGTTTAATTGGAGTGTTTTGATCGTTTCACTGGACGATAACATCCAAAATAAGATACCTTGACATACCAAAAGCCTCCGCGTCCTATTCACTTTTCAAAACTCGTTCAAAGACCGACCTTGACAAATGCTAAGCCCAAACTAAACTATCTATTGATAATCGGCATATTTGGCTATCCAAGTATTGGAGGGTGTATACACTATAATACACAACTAAAGTTGCTTCTAGCCCTACTCAAATCTATGTTTTATTTTACATGTTTGTCTATCCACTTGTATTATTAAAAACTGTAGATACACAACCTCGTCAGTTCTGCCAGCTCTATAACCTATATTTGATTATTTACTGAAGAGACGAATATATAACTGTATTGTTAATCATCTGCTCCATGGATTCAGCTCTCAGAATTGCATTATATGTACAGCATCGAGGGCTCGATCATCTATTCATCATTATACAACTTTATCGTACATAAAAATAGCAGAAACTGAACACATACATGTATATTTTCTTACCTTGCTTTAGCCAGTCGTCTACACACTCAAAATGTTATTAGTGTTGGATAGAACAATCTCCCAGGGGGGTTTTCCCGCCATTTTTAGCCATAGTCGACCGAATATGGTAGTGATGGCTTTAGGGTCACCGGCCGGCAACAGATTAGAATTGCAGTTTATGTAGACTTTTTTTCTTTACCTATATATGGTTTTTCTGAACGAGGTGATCATATGTGTTATTGTACAGTTTGCGGAACCAGCTATACCAGCTATGTATATTTACATAGCTCGAATCCGCGCCCAGGAAGGTTAAAATACAGTAAATGACGTCACTTCCGCCAACGGTCGATGTTCGTGTAAGAATATCCCGCATTAAATGCTCAGTTGTGTTATTATTGGATAATATCATAGCTAACTTTTCTTGTGTTCTGCTTACTTAGTAAGTCTCGATTTCTTCCTGAAAAAATTGTGACAGTTGCGAACCGGTGTTCTGTACAAGATGCAATCAAACGACGATACCCACGTGACCAGCTCAGCTAGACGAACGAAATGTGCTCGTCTCAGAAGACGATTTGCGTTCTCAAAAATCATTTGGGTTGGAGTGTGGTTTGGTACATTTCACGTGCACTGGGAGGAGTGGAAATGAACAACTTCAGTATGTAGTTTCAGACTAAAGTACGAGAAGGTCAGTTTGTATCTAATACCGCTTTTGTCGGTGCTAGGGGCCTTGTAGTCATGTCATCCAAACTGCCACATGAACAGGTACAACAAAAGCGTATCTGAGATACAACACATATCACGAATCGTTAGATTCTTGGTATGTGCTTCAGAATAGGTTAACCAGAAGACTATACTGTGAAGTCATGTGGCTCTGTCAGTATGTCGGCACCCAAGGGCGCGGGTTAGGGCGCGGGTTCTAGTACCTCACGGCACTAGTATTTGCGGGCGTTTCGCTGGCATCATTGAGAACTATCGACAGTTTATCCCATGAAAGAAACAAACTTGTGTCTTATACCTAAAGTTGAGGAGTAGTCTGTCGATCATTGAAGCGAAAATAATTTTCCAACGACGATTGCCTATAAATGTAGGAACTGACACGTGTAACTCACTTGTATACGCGATATCCTCAGAACCACCAAAACCTAATCAAATCAACATGTTTCTTATCTGCATTCAAGAGGCATTGAGAGTGTTAAATCCGCGTTAATCACAGAAGCATATATTTTAGGTTACAACCTTATATTAATCTAGATGTCCGTCACAAAGCGTGGACTAAAAAGTAATTTGATAGTAAATATATCGATAGGTCTGATCTTTGATATAGTGGCTTCCAAAATATTTACTATCGGATCAATGATGTTTACTACTAGTATCTATCCTTCGGGACAACATTCTTGTATTGTTATCTTATTATTGAGCTCATTTATATTTTCATTAATATCATCAATGTTAAATTGCCCACAGTTATAAAACAGCATAAAGCGGTCCCAGTGGATGGAAATTTAACATTCATGCAGAGAGGAAGGTATCTTCCGGCGTTTATCATAAAGAGACTTGCGGTAAACAGCGTATAGGTATCCCAATGAGTACACATTGCGCATCACTTTTTTGTGAACCTATATTTGTTCTCGTATGAATAAACTGTCAAAATACAATCTTCAAAAACGTTCCTTGTCATTCACCAAACGCCATATATCTCCTAACACGGGATAATCCGGATATTAGCGACGCTGTGTGAGATATGTACCCAGTTCACAAGGAAACTTAGCTAAGATTCATAGCGTCTCCCTTCCCTCACCGCTATGCCGACGGCAAATACATTTCCCTGGTGGTAACTCGAACATCTCCATGGCGCACTTATTATTACCTTTGCGCCCTATTGGACCTTCATTAACTTGAGAAAAAGGGCCGCCATGAATAAAAATACCATAATCGATGATGTGATCATCATCCCCTGTATACATGGGGTCTATTATGATGGAAATGCCCATCTTCTTGACCCTCGATTTCAAGTGATTTTGAGGCTCCATAGGGATAATTTTAACGTCTGTAATTAATTTTTGACCGACGAATGGCCATTTAGTCTGCCATTTCTGTATTTTTATTCACGGCGGCCCATTTTCTCAAGTTAATGAAGGTCCAATAGGGCGCAAAGGTAATAATAAGTGCGCCATGGAGATGTTCGAGTTACCACCAGGGAAATGTATTTGTCATCGGCATAGCAGTGAGGAAAGGGAGACGCTATGAATCTTAGCTAAAGGAAACTACTGATATCACATTCGGACCACTTTAACAAGAATGACAACGGCTTTCCCTCACGTCGATTCTACCACAAGAGAGACGATTATAATTTTGACATAGATAAAACTCATTTCTGGATAGCAATATTCCATTCCATTCCGTATAGGCGTATACCTATTTCGCCTTGTAGCATTTGCTAGATCATGTGCAAATTGTGGCGATGAGCCGAGCATAGTTAAGATAAGATAAGGTATTTTATTTAAAGTCGATTTGATACAAGTCAAGTTGTAGAAGAAAAAGTTACACTACCTAACGCCTCCATTCAAAGTTTATCAAATTCTGCGATAAAAATCGTACACCAACGACAAAATACGATCGTGGCATGAAGGATCTCTGGTGCTACCTTTCTGGTGATACGCTATGAAGGGATCCAAATAATATAATATTTATTTATAAATATTACTATTACACAGCTATGAAAATGTGATACCTATCAACCCAAAAAGGTGATCACCATTAAAAATGATGGCCATCAACTCTGAAGAATGATGAGAAACGATTGTAATTTACGGTCATCACCTTTTGAGGGGCTGAGGCAAAATCATCGCCCTTAAAAGGTGATGGCTATCATCATTTTAACTAAGTATGATCACACCATCATCGAATACGTATACTTATTCCCAAACTGCATTTACACTGGAAGTTTTATTTAGTAACCACAAAACGTTTCTCAAGGAAAGAGTTATTTGGGTGCTAAACAAGTGTATTGGATTCAAAAAATGCGTATAACACCATACAAATCTACATTCATAGCTGGCTCTAGAAGCTGAAGTAACAAGCCTCTTTCAACCTTGTTGAAAGGGGCCATTCAGGAAGCAAACAACTTTTTGGGAGGTAAACAACATTTTCAAAATGTCTTACGGAAAAACTTGATGCGAAAGGACATATACGGTATAGATGGCATTTCTAGACTCATCAGATCCCTCATCAGAACCTGATTGACCGTCTCAGTTCATCAATAGTGTCGGTGTTCAAGAAAAATGATAGCCGATATATATGTCAGAAGCCAATAATGGTAAGATACAAGGAAACTCAATGCAGGTTGCTGATACCAAATAACGAGGGTAGCGTGCAATATCATTTACGTTTCGCAACTGGTGTCTAACTTCGCTTAACCCCGGACTTGGGGTACTATGAAGCCATTTACTTCAAGATCCTAGCTGATGGTGTTCATATGACTAGCCACAATGAAAGCGTGACCGAGATGCATCCTTCTCTAGATAACGACTTTTTAAGAATACTGATAAGCGATACAGATTGGATATTTTTGAGACATGATGCTGTCTTGCCGGCAGTACTGTAAACTGTTGATCCCTCCTCTCTTGCAGGAAAATAGAATGTTTATGTATACTATGGTTGTTGTTGTTGTTGTTTTATTTTTTGAGTTGAAACTGATGCTGTTATGTGAAATAGATCTGCTTTTATATGAAATACTAGTGGATTATGAACGCGGATATTCTTTAACGGACTACGGCTGAATAATGAATGATGGATCATATGATTGTATTCGTAACTTGTCAATTTTCACGTAACCCGTAAGTAATAAATTATTTATTTGGATAAAGAACACAGGTCAGTGTTACGGATTTTGTCCAAAGAATACAGGACAGTGGTAAGGATTTTGTCTAAAGAATACAGGTCAGTGGTAAGGATTTCGTCTAAAGAATACAGGACAGTGGTAAGGATTTTGTCTAAAGAATATAGGTCAGTGGTAAGGATTTCGTCTAAAGAATACAGGTCAGTGGTAAGGATTTCGTCTAAAGAATACAGGTCAGTGGTAAGGATTTCGTCTAAAGAATACAGGTCAGTGGTAAGGATTTCGTCTAAAGAATACAGGTCAGTGGCAAGGATTTCGTCTAAAGAATACAGGTCAGTGGTAAGGATTTCGTCTAAAGAATACAGGTCAGTGGTAAGGATTTCGTCTAAAGAATACAGGTCAGTGGTACGGATTTCGTCTAAAGAATACAGGTCAGTGGTAAGGATGTTGTCTAAAGAATATCATGTCTTGCTGTCTTGACTGGAGATTGTTGACCACGTCTCTCTTGCCGGAAACGATCTTTTCTTCTATTGTTTTTCGTTTGTTAGTTTTGGGTTGTTTATGGTTGCTACGTTGTTGTTGGTATAACCGTGGTAACCGCCGACCTTGAAGTGCGACAGTTATCTATAGGGAAATCATCTTTTCAAATTGGGCTATTGGAAGTGATTGATTGATGAAACACTGCGAATGAAAACTTATTTTAGAGACTTGTTGCGACTTCGAAATGGAAATAAAAAGGTGTTTTATTTTGAACCTCAGCAAGAACACACTGTATGTATATTTCCGCAACGGCATTCTATAGCGGTTTGTAAAACTGATCTCCTTTCTATTAAGAGCGGTCCTTTTAGCGATTTTGGGTTTCTGCAGCGGATTTCCAAATACACTACATTTGAACAGAGGTTTTTCGCCAATCTAATTACAATTAAATACTATCTGCTCCCCCATTTGGAATTGTCGCTTGTAGGATCTATCCGGCTTGCAGTGACGAGAGTGTCAACCAATCCCGAGAGCTCTTCATAGTGCTTTAAAGGGAGCAATAATGGTAGGGGCATTTTGGTTGACTAACTCGAATCAGATGCCACGCTGGTGGGGTATCTACTGATGTTATTGCGTTCTCAGTAGTTTGGTGCCATCATGCGGGGTAGAAATATGGGCTGGTCCTTGGCATAAACATTGGGTTAAAGCGGAGACGATGACCCCATCCTCCCTTCCCGACTGCAAGTAAAGTAGTTAAAATTCAGCCGTGATATCATAAGACTATTAAATATTCATGACCTGGGAATTCTGAACATCAAATTCAAAGTAGAATCAGTAAGATCCTACAAAGCGACATATACGGTTGGGGAGCATTGATAGGATATTAATTTATTAAGATTGGGTTTTCTCTAGCGGCGTTTTAAGACATATCCTTTTGATAGCGAGTTTCTACAGCAGCTTTTTAAAAGTCGTCATCCTTCTTGTTGGAGCTATCTTCTTCAGCGGCTTTCGTCAGCGGCTTTCCAAACACACACACTACCTTTCGAGAGAGGTTTTCTACAGCGGTGTTATGAATATCAACACCTTTGTATTTGGAGCGGTCTTCTTCAGCGTGTTTGTGAGACACTCATACTTTTGACAGCAGGTTTCTACAGCGGCTATGTAAAAGTCACCACCTTTCTGCCCCCAGGTGAAGAAATAGGAGCCAAATTAATAGCCCAGACATAACAAATTATATCGGTATCGATAACAGAGAACACATCACCCTTGTTGCTCTGTGTTTATGTTTTTCTTAAATTATGTTCGTTGTTGTAACCGATGATTGTTTACATTTTAGACGAATTAGTAACAAATTCAGTAAAAGCAACGATTAATGTACGAATTTGCATTTCTTTAAGTCCCCTTTCGGATTTTTCTCAAATCCGCAATTTCGTGTATAGCCATATTTTCTAATAAAGCTCAAATGAACAAAATTGGTCAATTTAACTGACTTTTTATTGGCATCTATTCTGTGATCAAAAGCATATATGATGCAAGTTTGGTATTCCTAGGCATAGTCATTCTGGAGATAGGATTTAAGGAGGAATGGAGATGGACGAACGGTCATGCTGACGAAAAAACCCAATACATTATTCTTGCGAAATGGTGGTAATTACAAGCGTCTGGTCCGTCATTCATAATTCAGCCGTCGTCCATTAAAGAATATCCGCGTCCATAATCCAAAGACCTATTCCATATCCCATATAACAGTATTAGCACCAAATTCAAAAAGACAATCATAGTATACATACACATAGGCTTGTTTCCTGCAAGAGAGAAGCGGTCAACAGTTTTCAATGATGCCGGCAAGACATCATGATGTTCCAAAATATCAAATCCGTATCGCTGATCAGTATTCTTAATCCATAATATTCATTGTAAAGTCGTCATCTAAAGAATGATGTATCTCAGTCACGCTTTGATTGTGACTTTTCATATGAGTACCACGAGGATCTTAAGTACATGGGTTCATACGGCCCCTAGCCCCGGATTAAGCGGAATTAGACACAATAATTTTGACATTGAAGTATTAATGTATTCTAGCCTGCAAATGAGACAACAAATAAATGTTGGGACAGTGGGCGTGATCAGAACGAAGGAACAGCCAGTATGTGTCTTGATCTATCGTCAAATATCTATTGCTGTACATCTGACTGCAATACCTTTTAATCATTTATCGCGTTCACTGCATCAACAGTCAAATAAAATCTCGACAGGGATTTACCTGTGCTTGTTGTCCTCCGCCACGAAGTGGTGGGAGGACTTGGAAATGCTAGCCGTCCGTCCTTCCGTCCGTCCCTCCGTCCGTCCTTCCGTCCGTCCTTCCGTCCGTCCCTCCGTCCGTCCTTCCGTCCGTCCGTCCGTCCCACATCTTGTGAACGCGATATCTTGAGAACAATTCGAACAATCGACTTCAATCTTGAGAAGGTGCTTCAGATCAGTTAGACGGCCATTGGTATTGATTTTCACTGAGGTGCGTAATCCAAGATGGCCGCCATCGACCATATTGTATTCTGTCCGTCCCACATCTTGTGAACGCGATATCTCAAGAACAATTCGACCAATCGACTTCAAACTTGAGAAGGTGCTTCACATCAGTCAGACGGCCATTGGTATTGATTTTCACTGAAGTACGTAATCCAAGATGGCCGCCATCGACCATATTGGATTCTGTTCGTCCCACATCTTGTGAACGCGATATCTCAAGAACAATTCCACCAATCAACTTCAAGCTTGGAAAGGTTCTTCACATCAGTCAGACGGCCATTGGTATTGATTTTCACTGAGGTACGTAATCCAAGATGGCTGCCATTGACCATATTGGATTCCATCCGTCCCAGATCTGGTGTGGATGTTCTGCACAATTAAGTATCATGACACGTGCCTATGAAACTAAACTATCCAATTCAAAAGTGACTAACCACTAAGTGGATTTCTGCTAGAAGGAAGATCCAATGCAGGTCATCTACACAATTAGACCATGTTAGTTTAATCCTTTCTTCCAAAAAATATTCATATAATTAAAGAGATATGGCGGCGCTGGAAAAGGGAAAAGGTAACCAAAATTACGCACAGTCATAACAATACAACAAAAAATGAATGCTGAATTATCCAGAAATTGGGTCGGGCCGACTACTGGGATAAAATTATACTTGATTGGATATTTCAACCAAATTCAGACAGTGTCCGAAAAGCAAATCGCTGAAGGTTGCAGTTTATTACAAAAAGGAGATCGAACAAACTTAATTTGGTTGAACTTCATTGCGCAGATGTTTACTTGTCTGCGACGGTCAAGTGTATTTCCAACTTATTTTTTGGCCAATTTGGTTTCTTCAACTATTGCGTCATAATGCACATACATGAGTTGCTTAGAGCGTTAGAGCGACAAGCTCAGAGAGTCTACATTAGCAGAGTACCTTCATGCAATGAAGCGTCATATTATACATTAATACCTCATGTCCGGCATTTACTGATATCGCGATTTCGAAATAATGTTCACAACAATACGGAATGAATTTTTGCGGACGTCACACATGTGCTGTACCTAACCTATCAGGCATGTAAATAATTTGTCTTTAAACTCAAATAACAGAATAGTTTACTTGGCTCCAGACTGTGCATGGTCATCCGCGTGTAATAAGATTTACCTCCGGCATGATATCAACGCTTGAAGTCGATGACGTCGACCATAGTACAATTTCCACTCATTCCCAATAATAAAACGTCTGGTGTACATGTTCATTCCACACATGACCTAATCTGTATAATCTCGTGGTAAATATACCAATAGTCCACCATTACTCAATCTTCCGCTCTGTCTTCCAAACATGAGTACACTGTGTCTGTTAGATCAATTCTTTAATATATCACGGCTGGTTTAACAGCTTACGTCAAACGCTTTATAGTAAAAAGTGAACAGCTTTGTGATCCATCCAAAAGAGAATGATATATAATCCGACTGATTGCAATGGAGAAGATTAAAGTGGCTATTGACCGAGTAGGCCCACTTTTGCAGGATTAATGATTTGAGACGATTTAGATAGCCAGATTGATTCGTTCATATTCTTCATTTCATGGAATAGGCAACCCATATAGAGCACTACTAATGATCACTGCGTTTCATAATAGCGTGGACGAGTTCACTTTATCAATATTTGGGAATCATTTTGTGCTCATTACGCCCCTGTACAACAATACGAAATGTCAGAACAATGAGCAAAACAATTTATTCAATACTCAACCGTAAACGGTTAGAGTGGCTAAAGTTCATCGTTGTTAGTGATGAGAACACACGATTCAAATGATGGACATTTAATTGCAGTATAGCATGCTTTCAACTCAAGGAACTTCAATAATGATAAAAATACGCACTTACATTTACGATCTGCGAAACTCAATCCCACCACAATATCTAAATAACTGTGTGTGGATTGGCTTGCATGTACAATTAATTTATCTAATGGAAGCGTTCTCTTATGCCATATAGGTGGGTTAAGTCCAATAAATCAACATATAATGTCCTTTGTTCAAACTATCTCGTGATTGGTGGGATATTAGATACAGTCAGTAGAAATGTAGTAAGATACGTATCGAGGGTGATTAAAGATAGGACAATCGCGGTTATCCGAGGCTATTGTCCTTTATCTCACGAGCGAGCAATGATGACCACTCACGGTAGGACAGGCGTTTATTATGCCGCGACATCTTTCATTATTCTCAGATAACAAGCGTCTTATCCGTCATTCATAATTCAACCGTCGTCCATTAAAGAATATCCGCGTCCACAATCCTAAAGGACATTTTTTTACCTGTAAATGGCGAGATTCTGCTGGTGGACGTTTCTTCACAGAGGGCCGCCCCCTGTACAGACTTTTGGTCTTTGATGTATGTTGGTATTTGTGGGAAGTTGATGCTGGGTCGACATCGGGCCTTACAGACTAGTCTTTTGTGTTGAATGCCGTCATTTTTATCTGTCGACGATACAGCTCACCAATCCCCAGTGTATCAGTTGTCACAGCGAAACAGCTCACCAATTACCAATATACGAGTTGTCAGAGCATTTCCACCATAGCTCGCTAGATTTGTATCTAATACCGCTTATGCCGGTGCTAGGGGCCGTGTGGTCATATCATCCAAGTTGCCACATGAACAGGTACAATAAAAGCGTACCCGAGATACAACACGAATCGTTAGATTCTTGGTATGTGCTTTAGAATAGGTTAACCGGAAGACTATACTGTGAAGTCATGTGGCTCTGTCAGTATGTCGGCACCTCTTCCCACTTCCCTTATATGTGTTGTAATTCATCAATGGTACGATAGTATCCACTTACATTTGCAGTTCAATAGTTAGGTTAGAGCATATGGAGTAATGTTTTCAAATGACGTAAACGATATTCCCGTGCAGTAATTAGCATCCAAAATCTCGATGAGATAGAATAACCATTATCGCTAACACGAACACACTTGCACGCATAGCTGAAGTGGTTAGTTTCCATTGTTTTTTCGATAATGGAAATACATAAGGCATTTCTACCCACCCCATATGAATGATTACTTTTCTAAGTATTATCAAATACAATTGCGCACTAAAGGTTGTGGACCTGAATGATAAACACAATGGCGTAGTATGTCGAGCGTGTTTTTATAGAACTCACTGCAGAGCTAAAGGTAAACCAGCCAAAACAACATGATGTACAACCGTATATGGTATGGATTATGTACTTTTATACAAATTGGTTTACTACGATCTTGCAAGGGCGTCCAACAAAGCAATTTAATTGATCAGCATGAAGTTTCCTAGGGCATTCCATTTTTCTTCTGTATAGCATCATATTTAAAATTTTTGTAGAGATATTGACACGGTATCACCAGTTCCACGCAGACATAATCGTAGAGTAGGCCCGTTTTACAGCTCTGTGCTCTAAATCGTGACAGCATATTTTCTATGAAACTGATCCATGTAGATAGAAAACTCATCAGCGATACACATTTGCGAACATGAAATCCGCATGTCTATCTGGAATCATTGTAAACCGTCGAACGCTACTCCCTTGGAAAAAATCTGCGTGTGCTGGTGTTTTAAATTTTTGTTCCGCTTCCTGTGAACCGACAGCGTAATGTGTGAAATTATTTGTGGATGCCGGATCCATATTTAATTGAACTGAATCTGGTGCCAGTATCTCGCAAAAAAAAGATATTCGCAAATTTGAATACATTGCATAGTACATGTTGATTAGAAGAGAAATTTTAGTTTATATCACTTTGCAAGGAAACGGTATTGGCAGCAGTTGATTGTCTAAAAGAAACCCAAAGCATCTCCTGTTAAATGGAAGGTTTTCACAAGTCTAACGATGGCGTGCGCTGGAAAATAATGAAACAGGACAAGCTAAGGCCAGTTTCGATAAGGATTAGAGGGGGATGCGACTTGAGAATCTTTGAGACATTCAGGTACACAACCTTTAGTGAGCATATTGTCACATGATTCCACCATTGCCGTCCAACGAAACTGTCGGCGCGCGCGATTTCGGCGCATTCAATTTGCAGGACTCACTTCATCAGAGCTAAAAATAAACCAGCCAAAGGGCATGATGTACGACCTTATATGGTATGGATTTTCAGCCTTCATATTGGGTTGCGTCATACTTGTCACCGTCTCATCGCAAGTGTACAGTTCAGCGTGCCTATTGCTCAGTGTAAATCGGTCTAAGTAAATTTAATTTTTTTATAAATATCACTTTACTCGGAGAGTTGGAGACACAATTTAATATCACTCCCACGGGATTACCCAGCAAAAGGCGACTGACGTCTATCTAGCAAGACACCCTCGATTAAATTCAACGGTGGCGCGCGCTTAAGAATAATGACATGGGCCAAACTCTGATCAGTGTTGAAAAGTAGGACAGATGTATGTGACTGGAAATTCCAACGTTCATCAAGTATACTTGTCGTCATGCTACAACATTGGGGCAATTGATATTCCAAAGTGCTAAGTGACTTACGCAATGATGCTAAACTAGCCACAAAGAACAACCAAGAGCGCAATGAGATTTGAACGGGCCCTCTCCGCTTCTAGGCGTATCCGCCTTCCGTTCTAAACTTGTTTAGAAACAAAGAAATGATAGCTAAAACGTTCGTTCCTACTGCGCCTATTTCCATAATCCGAGGTGTATATGAGCGTGATATAATAGAAATGGTGACCATGGTATTAAAACATGGTACGATATGATTTCCGTTTATTTTTCTTGCTTAAAAGAGCCAGTTTATCTTAACGATAATGATACTGATTCTCATCTGAAGGTTCAACATTTACCATGATTATTAAAATGGGTCTGATAGATTTTTCCACAGTATACCTATCATATACCTAACATATACGTCAGTTGTTTCATTTATTTCTTCTGTACTAGTAAATAGTCAGTTTTTATATTAATATATCATTAAAAAAAGGCATATATTAATTTCTAAAAAATCTGTGTCTTTCCAACCAAAAAAACTGGGAATGTGAACGACAGGACTCAAGTTATTCGTGTACAAATAAACATGCCAACATGTTCAAGAATTTGATACATTGATGTACAAACTGGTAAGAAAAGAAAAACAGAAAACAATAATAACAGAAAGAAAAAATATGTTCGCCATGAAAAGGTTTGATGAGATTGTAAAGAAAAGGTAAAAGGGATAGCGGGAAAATCCAATTGAACCGAAAGCTGCTCCAATTGTAAGCCTACGCTCCAGCCTTTAGCCTATTGGACCGCACGTATTGGTCTATATATGAAGCAGACTTAATTATAAAACAACAGCGATCAATGGTTTGTAAGAAAGCTGTCAGACATCAAATCTTTACCCATTCTGTGGTTTCGCCATTTTCCAACCGATATATGAACGATTTGCTTTTCTAGAACCATGGTTTTCATCATCATCAGCACCAGTTGACGGCTTGTCATGGATGCTTTGATAATGCCTATCTTTCATGTCATATTAACTGAGCGTTTCCATTTTAGTCATCACAACAAAATTGATGTAATCCATCAACTTGGTCGACACAATGCTGGCTGAATCATTAACTATTATTGATCGATCGGAAAATTGCTAGATTTATCATTCCAGTCACCTTGCAGAACTTTAGATGACATGTAACAGCTATGAGGACAGACATTCAGCCAAACATCCAAACATTGCTGACATCCGTTGCTACAAGATGGAATGCACATGTTGTCTAACTCAATGTAGCCAAAACATTGATCGATGAGTGCTCTTGTAGCGTGAATCAAAAATTATGTTTCATTGCAGTTTAATATGGGCTTACATGAGTTTGAATTTGTCCAGTTTATGCAATAAACAAAGTGTGGCAAACGTTTTTCAAGGAATCATAAAGGAAATTTGTAATGACGAGGAGTAAACATTAACCACATTTGGTAGCTACAAGGTATGGATTGCTGCGGTCCACACAACAGAGCTGGTTTGCTTAAAACCTGAATATGAAATACATTGCTTGAGGGGGCTGATCAGATAAGTAAAGCCAATTTTGATACGTATCACTTTGTGCGAAGAATTAGTGACAGCCTTCAAGGATATCGCTCTCACGAGATGACCCCACAAGAACCGCCCGACCTCTATCCAGCAAGACACTTCCAATTAGATCGGAAGTGTTTTCAGCGGCGTTCGCTCAAGAGTTATGTGACTTTTTATGTGACTTGGCATTCCTTGGATCATAATGAAAGGTTATAATAAAGAAGACTTGACCAAATGTATACCAAATCAATACCAACTCAATTCAATCCACGACTGATACAAAGACGCAAGGTAGCCACAAAGAACAACCACGAAAGCATTTGGCACTTATCTGAGAGACTCCGGACCGTAGCGTGTACATCCTAAAACAAGATTCAAAAGGCAGAGATTTTATTTGCACTTTCTTGTTCTTGTCTGAAATGATGATTATCTGTCATGAATATAGTTTTAAGAAGGAGAAAAATAATAATACATTCCACAATGGTACATCACTATCACGTCATCATGTCGGCCAATGTAAATCTGATTGCGTGATCTGGTAAGGTCTAACCAAATATATTCTGTGAGACGAGAAAAATATAGGATTCGATCAAATAAACGATCCGCGTCCCGATCCTTTCAGACAATCGCGTCCAAAAACCGCCATTGTCGCAATGTCGTTAGGCTATGGCATCAATGCACAATTTCGAAGGAATGAGTCCTATCTAATTTCATGATAGAGTAGATCGCCAGTTTTATTTGTTAGATCATGATTCTTCTTCCCTTATCATTATCTTAATCTATCGTAACATAAGTTTGAGCCTTGTCGTTCCTTCCAAAGCCATGGCCGACCTTCTTGTCCAAACAAATCAAGGCAGAACGCGGTGAGTCGATTTATTAGGTTGAACTACACAGGCAGCGTCCAAAGGGATACCATAAACGATGACACTGGTTTCATTCAGTCAGACCCCATTTCACATGCAATTGGATCGGGTAGGTTGGGATGAGCATCAAAGTTACTTACTGGAGCAATGGTGATCTGATAGCTGCCATCATAGACCATATTGAATAGGTATAACAATTAACGCATTATCTTACAAGAATGTTTCTTTCTTCACGTCTGATAGGTGTGAAAGTGTTATTTGAAGGGAGATGTTACCATTCCATGCTGAATTCAATTATGAGTGTACTGGATGATGAAGGTCGGTCAAGTCCAACGGACCAGGTGCAACTGTTGTATGAATTTGGATAGGTTTGTACAAGAGATACCAAAGTAACTACGATGATGGACAAAC
Source organism: Hanleya hanleyi (assembly GCA_036873755.1). Taxonomy (NCBI): domain Eukaryota; kingdom Metazoa; phylum Mollusca; class Polyplacophora; order Lepidopleurida; family Hanleyidae; genus Hanleya; species Hanleya hanleyi. The sequence continues at coordinate 42,594 of JAVTVY010025333.1, forward strand.
AGAAACACAGACGACACTGACGATGACAATACCCTTTCGACCAAAATTACCCGAGGTGTAAACACGGAATGCGGTGACATATACTGGTGGTGAGAACGGCGTATCCCGAGACTGAAAGGCATGATCAGACATACTAATATTCTTGCTGTGTTGACATCAACAAGGACCAGTGATTCTCTGAGATTTAGGTCTTTCTGTTTCTCAACGCAGGAAACGACTTTTAGTGAAATGTTAGTACGGTAGTTATCAATGAAAGCATTGGGTAAGGCTCGATGCCGCCCGAATCATCTCATTTCGGTCAAATGTCTTCATGGGCTGAGCCTTGGGACCATGGGTGGTCTTCCATAGTTTCGCAGCAATAGTTTCATAATACGATACAGCGTCCGTGTTCTGCTGCAACATAATTCTTCTTGCCTCCTTAATAGCTTCTATCTATGATACCATCTTGTTCAGTGTTGCTAAACGAGCATATACGGTTGGTGGCTGAGTTCGTCTACACAATGATCAGGGTCATGGAGTAAATTGTGTCGCGCCTCAATTATGCCCCTTGGCTGTCTCTAAAAATCATGACCCATTTATGGTGAGAAAATATGAAAGGGTAGGTTGACCCCCACTTTTTCGCCTTTTCAAGATGGAACAGGACCTGGGAACACGGGATTTTTTTTCCACTGGAATCAGACTTACAGATTTTTGTTGAAATTTGGTCGAATTTGTCCATTTCTCGACTTTTTAACTTAACGGGATTTCTAGAAAAACTGAAGCAAGCTTTGAGGGGAATGTTCAGGATTCAATTTTCTATAGCATATCATTGCTGCACAAGCGTCTAGTCCGTCAGTCAATATTCAGCAGTCGTCTATTAAAGAATTTCCGCGTGATTAACCTGAAGACCTAATTCATATAATAACATTAGCACGAAATAAAAAGAATAAATCATAGTATACATAAAACTTGTCTAGTTCCATAAAAATCTCAATGGAAAAGAAGACGATGTGATTTGTCCTTTTAAGTATCTCTACATCACTGTGTGACATCATCAAACTCATTTGCATACCAAATATTCCTGAACAATTTATTTTTAGCAAAGAAGACAGGGAGTTGCCTTTCATGTACTATTTTTTTCTGAAAACAAGAAGCGGAAGCAATCTGTACTTAGCTGGCGCTCTCATTCCATTACTGATAAATCCCACACGATAATTATCGATTATTTTAAATACATGCACGACAGTTTTTAACCACGAATAGAAAGTCAGTTCCATTAGTGTTTGTGATCTTCAACCGCAAATGCTAGAGAGTTTTCCTGCTGTGTGGATTTCTTCACACTTGTCATATGCAGACCGTTCGCGTCCCCATCAATTTGCTTTCTTTAAATTTTTGATAATGCTTTTCGTGCCAAAAATGATTTTAGGCTCAACGTGTGTTCGATGAAACACGCACGCGTCATATAGAACATTCTTCAGTTCCTGCGTTCGTGATAGAAAACATCTCATTCTTAAGACACGAGTAACATCAAATCCAGGCAAAGATGAGGTAACTGGACACATGCTAGCGTCCACCGGTTTTGATGAACCAACGAATTTTCAAGACATTTGCTAGACCATAATTATTCTCAGATGAACCTGGAAAATATATTTAAATGAATAGGGTATTCGGAGATTCGATATCCCACCTTTCTCACAACGGACACACAAACAGACAGACACAACTGTTTATAAGGACAATCAGAGGTCATATGATCTCACAGGCCGATATTCTGAAAAGAATGCATTTTTTTAAATATTCTTATTAGCCACTGACTTGCTGATGATATTCAAATTGTGAAGGAGAGTAAATTGGCAAATTGTATCCTGCAAACAGTGGATAATAAGCTTCGTGCCTTCGTTGGTGCAGTTAAACGAAAACTGTATATACTCCCCGATATATTTGCACAACAGGTCTTCTCTCTTATATTGCGAATTCCCAAGCGGGAGGGTGGGGTGGGGGGGTGCAGGGGGAGTGGGATCCAATAATTTTAAAGCCATTTAGCTCTGGGAGGATGTGTGTGTGTGTGTGTGAGCGAGAGGGAGATGCCTCCATCTATAATACAGGGACATGCCTTACATATACTTGACCTGGGCAAATATTGGTGTACCACACAACCTAGAGGGATCGACTAGGGGCAGAAATTCTTCATTCATACTTGGGAACATTGGACCTTTAGAGGGTCTGGGTACAGACGTGACATGTCCGAAGAGTCAACTTGTCACTTTGTAAGTCATATATAAAAGATGTAAAATAATTACAGTACAGGTAGATTTCAATTATGGAATTTTATAGGTAGGGAATAAGCAAAGGGAGGGGAAACACATCGCTTTCCCTGCATCTGATAATTAATTCACATGTTAGAGAGAAAGAGATAAAATTAGATATGAAGTCGTGTTCACCAAATATTACAGCTTTTTAATGATCATAGTTTATATGGATAATGTACAAATTAGTGGAGAGTTCAAAGGTTTGCATTACACGCGTCTGGTCCGCCATTCATTATTCAGCAGTTGTCTTTTAAATAATCTCCGCAATCATACCTTGTCGCTCTACGTTTTCAAGCATTTTCCCATCGGAATTAATTAAGTTTTTCTACAAATGGTAAGGTTTATGGTATGAGTTCATTGTTCTATGGTTAACAATTTTGGAGTGTATATATAACGTTTAAAAATATAGGCCATGGTAGAAACTTGTTTGGTTCCATCTAAATTTATGATTATGAAATGTTCATGGAAATGAGAAACCTGAAACATAACGTGGTCAAGGACCTGATGAAAGATCTAAGCCTACCATACCCGGCAGTGGATAATAAACTTCGTGCCTTCGTCGACTAAGACCAGCAGCACAATGGCTTTTGTGGACTTTTACTTGCATAAAAGTTAATGAAAATCATGATTGTTCAACACATTAATTAATCTTCAATAGAATGATAAAAGAAAAATTTGGTCCAAAAATAGGCCCAACGCTAGGACGTCAAAAAGGCATCAAACAAATCTACCATATTCTTGTACACCGGGACGAAAATACATATCAGTGGAATATCCAGCTCCCTTGTCCCGTGGTAAAAAATATTCAGGAAATGTCCCCTCGCAAGCAGCATACTCACGTCTGTGGTACATCCAAAACCACCCTCGCCAAGAAAGGTTTAAACAGATATCCCCGTGTTAACACATTACGCCCTCTCCCATCTGAGACACACCGAAAACCAAATTTGATATGACGCACTTTTCAATTAGACTCATCCCGTACAAAACCTCAATACCTCAATATGGCAACAGGATGACACGTCCCTCACATGCCGGGAATAGGGTCAGTTTTCGTTTTGGACTCTGGTTTGAATGTTTGGAATACTAATGCTTCGAAGTCGAATTTGGAAGTATGATCCCTTCATCCGCTCCCGAACATTGCCTAGGTCAAGTAGAAGTGAGATGTTCCTGTTTTAAAGGCGACGCTTACCCCCTCCCCCCAAACACAGAGCCAACTGCCTTTAATGTTATACACTTGCCAGTTTGATCACACGACGATCATTCTCCGTGGAAAACCTCACTGTGGCAGTAGAAAAATGTCCCAGGCTGCGGGGACATGCCGGGGATATAAGTAGACCACCAAAGGACTAGTTTCCACACATGTTGAATACTATTCTGCTATGTGATTAGATAAAATAAAGTAGGAAGTTGGAAGTCACAAATGTCCCTACCCGGCTTTCGTAGGGTTCCTTTTCGTTTTCATTCAGCAAAACAGCCTGTACAAACAAGATAACTGGGACTGCTGTTTTTTCCGAAAGGTTAGTGGGAAATGTGTTAGCGTGGTAGAGGACAGAGTTCCCCCTTGAGAAACATTGCCCGCACCGTTACGACCCGTAATGACAAGTCAGAACTCACGTGTGTCAGTCTTGTACTTGCGAAATTAACCAGATGAAAGATTTTAAACGACTGACTGGGTCTCAAAGTATCCAACCTTTTTCTAACATTGCTGTCTTTTCAAAAGTTCAGTATACCAAGCATCCAATAAAAACTGGGAAACACCTGTATCTTCGTAACTCAACGCTCAAGTGTGGCAGAAGACGGTCTCTTGTGTGAAGATAAGATAATACTGGTCTGTTCTGACGACGCGGAAAAAATGCTGTGCGTCCCGTGACCACCGTGTACCCGAAAATCGTAACATTACAAGCGTCTGGTCCGTCATTCATAATTCAGCCGTCGTCCATTAGAGAATATCCGCGTCCATAATCCAAAGACCTATTCCATATTCCATATAACAGTATTAGCACCAAATTCAAAAAGACAATCATAGTATACATAAACATAGGCTTGTTTCCTGCAAGAGAGAAGCGGTCAACAGTTTTCAATGATGCCGGCAAGACATCATGATGTTCTAACAATATCAAATCCGTATCGCTGATCAGTATTCTTAATCCATAATATTCGTTGTAAAGTCGTCATCTAAAGAATGATGTATCTCAATCACGCTTTGATTGTGACTGTTCATATGAGCACCATGATGATCTTGAAGTACATGGGTTCATACGGCGAATTTAGACACAAGTTTCGAAACGTAACGCCATAGATCTTGCACGCTACGCTCGTATTTTGCTATCAGCATGCGATATGTATCGCCAAATTTGAGAAGCATTGAGTGGAGGCACTTGATGGTGTAGCCCTGTTTTATAAGTTACTGCAACAATGTTTTGTGACGTTCATTAAATTCGTCACATTTAACACAGGATCTAGCAAATGCTACTAGGCGTGATATGTATACGCCATATGCAGATCCCACTGGAATATTACTGTCCAGAAAGGGATAGTTTACGATGTCGAAATTGTAATCATCTCTTTTGTCATACAATTGACGAGAGAGAAGGCCCGCTTCATTTTTATAGAGATATAGGTCTAAATACGACGTGCCTGTAGGGTTATCTGTAGTTTCCTTCAAATCCAGTGAAGGTGGATATATATCCTTCACTGCGTCATTTATATAGCGATTATCCACAGCGAAAAGATCGTCTATATAGCGTTTGGTGAATGAGAAGGAACGGGCTTTGAATGGATCGGTTTTTGAAAGCGCCTGCATATAGTCATATTCATAAGAGAACAGATATAGGTCAGCCAATAGGGGTGCACAATTAGTACCCATTGGAATACCTATATGCTGTTGATATATTGTGTTGCCAAATTTCACATAGATATTTTTAATGAGAAATACAAAATGCGCTTGGCAGCTGATCAGCAAGGAAGCTTTCCAATTAAACCGTTTTTACACGCTCAGTTGAACCAACATCATCGGTCCTGCCTCCTTCTGTCAAATTATTCCGGGGAATAAAACTTGAAGTCTGTCCTGCAATTATATACACCTGGGAAAAAGTTAAACACCCTCATGAACATTTACAAAGGTACAGGTATTGGCCGATATCAGAGGTGTACACGCACAGTAAGTTTGTAAAACTGCATGCTATCATGTATGGGCATGTTCTGGCTACAAGAAAGCACAATAATGACAGTGTTCTTTATAATTTTAATGATAGCACTGACGTACCAAAAAAGTAACTGTTTGAGTTCAAAATGATACCCGTTACATGTATGGAGTTGGAGAGTCAACCAGGCAACATGATTTGGATTTGAATGGATAAAAAAAGTCATTTGTAACGAGGGAAAGTTCTGCAATTCAATATCTGGTGTATCATCCGCGTGCTTGGATAACTGCCTCTACCCGGCGTCGCATCCCCGCAGTCCATCGTCGTATCCGTTGCATAGGAAACTGTCGCAATTCTTGGTGCAAAGCTGCTTCCAACTCACGCACGCAGATTTTGTACTGGAGGTTCACGTGCTTGTATTCGACGCCCAAGAATGTCCCAAATGTGCTCCAGAGGATTCAGAACAGGACTCCTGGCGGGTCAAGGAAGATAAGTCCCTGCATTATTCTGAATGAATGCTGTGTTGACTGCGTTGAACGGTGCGGTCTAGCGTTGTCATCCATAAAGACAGGTCTGGTAGCAAGAGGATGATTATCAAAATATTTCAGGTTCGGAGCCGTGTAGGCGCACTCGCTAGTTGCCCCTACACTCTCGGGTGGATGTTCAGCAAAAAGTATGATGACACGTGCCTACCAATATAAACTATCCAATTCAAAATTGACTAACCACTGAGTGGATTTCTGCTGGAAGGAAGATGCAATGCAGGTCATCTACACAATTAGACCATGTTAGTTGAATCCTTTCCTTCAAAAAATATTCATATAATTAAAGAGATATGACGGCGCTGGAAAAGACAAAAGGTAACCAAAATTATGCATAGTCATAACAATACAGCACAAGATGAATGTTCGACTGTCCGGGAATTGTGTCGGATCGACTACTGGGAAAGCAAACCTCTGAAGCTTGCAGCTTATTACAAAGAGGAGATCAAATTAAATTTATTTGGCTGAACATTGCGCAGAAGTTTGCTTGTCTGAGACGGCCAAGTAGACTCCCAACTCACTTTTCGGCCAATTTGGTTTCCATCTATTAATATAATAATAATAATAATAATAATAATAATAATACTTTATTTACAGAGGAGATTCAATTAGTGCAAGACCAATCTTCCTTGAGTCCCTCTCTCACTCACTCATGCACACATATTATGACACAATAGAAAACAGCATACAATCAATGATATAATAAATCATGTACATGTAGTATGATACTTTGACAGAATATGACCTTCCATTCGTCTCTTGAATATATTTAAATTCGATGAGAATTTAATATTATTGGAGAGCTGATTCCAAAGAGCTTTTTTGGGTAGACAGTTGCAGTTGGAGTAAATTGTTTACAGAGGTAAATTGGAGCTGGGTTATGTAGTGATTTAAACATAAGAATTGCTTTGTGGTAAGTAATTCGATCATATATAGTCATCCATTGTAGCTTCTTAAACATTTCTTGACTTGAGGTATTATAGTCTGCATTCAATATTATTCTGGCTGCACGCTTCTGAAAACGAAGAATGCAGTCTAATGACTCTCTGGAGGCAGAACCCCATATTGTACAACAGTAGTCAACCAGAGGTAATACATACGCATTGTAGTACAGAATCCTAGCATGGTGTGGTAGGTATTTCTTTATTCTTTGTAATAATGTGAGCTTGGATGATATCTTAGCACATTGTTTCTGAATATGTTTCTCCCAGGATAATTTTTCATCGATTATGATTCCAAGTAATTTGGCATCAGTAACATTTTCAATATCGGTTTCATTTATTTGCAGATTTAGTGACCCTCCAAATTTAGCCAAGTTATGTCTAGACCCTATTTTCATACATTTAGTTTTTTCTGCATTTATTGCCATATTATTTTCCTCACACCATTGTTCAATCCTAGAGCTTTCATCAGTTAATTTTCTTTCAACTTCACACAAGTCTTTAGATGATGCTGAGATGGTTGTGTCATTAGCAAATAGATCCATAATGCAGTGTTTCACATGTAGGGGTAAATCATTAATAAAGATCAGAAACAGAAGTGGACCAAGGATTGACCCTTGAGGGACACCACATTTAACATCTCTAAATTCCGAGTGAACATTACCCAGACATACCTTTTGTTTACACAGATAACTTTTAAACCATGATAAACATTTGTCACTCAGATTGTAACAAGCAAGTTTCTGTAATAATAAGTCATGGTTCACCAGATCAAAAGCTTTTCTCGGGTCAATGTACAATACACCAGTTATTTGTCCCTTGTCCATCTTGTTGAGCCATTCATCAATAATTTTAGTCAAGGCTGTTTGACATGAATCTCCAGAGTAAATTCGTCATTGTCCCAGCAGACAAAGCTCCAAATAATATAATATTCATATGTAAATATTACTATTACCAGGTGCTGGTCAAAGAATTGAGTGTAGACCTATCATCATCAAATACGTCTACTTACTCCCAAACTTCAGTTACGCTGGAAGATTTATTTAACAATCAAAAAACGTTTCTCAGGGAAAGAGGTATTTGTCTTCCAACTAATCATAACGACATACCAAAAGTATACTGGACTCCCAAAATGCATAAATCACCATACAAAGCTAGATTCATAGCTGGTTCTAGAAGCTGCACCACCAAGCTTCTTTCAACCCTATTGACGAGGGCCCTTCAGGAGGCAAAAGCATTTTGGGAAAGGTATTGCGCCACTATTTCTAAAAACTCTGGCGTTGAATGTATGTGGATATTAAAAAACTCAAAATGTCTTACGGAGGAACTTGATGCTAAAGGTCACATACCGTACAGACATGTATCCACATGGGATTTCTCCACTCTCTATACTACAATCCCTCATCAGGACATTATTGACCGTCTAAGTTCATTAATAGTATCTGTGTTCAAGAAAACTGATCGCAGATATATTACTGTTGGAAGCCATAAAGCATTCTTTAGCTCTACTACATACAAGAGATATCATTCATGCAATGTTTCTTTGTTTATAGAGTTGCTTGAATTTCTCATTAAAAATCTCTGTGAAATTTGGCAACACAATATATCAACAGCATATAGGTATTCCAATGGGTACTAATTGCGCACCCCTGTTGGCTGACCTGTATCTGTTCTCTTATGAATATGACTATATGCAGACGCTTTCAAAAACCGATCCATTCAAATTACAAGCGTCTAGTCCGTCATTCATAATCCAGCCGTCGTCCATTAGAGAATATCCGCGTCCATAATCCAAAAGACCTATTCCATTTTTCATATAACAGTATTAGCACCAAATTCAAAAAGACAATCATAGTATACAAAAACATAGGCTTGTTTCCTGCAAGAGAGAAGCGGTCAACAGTTTTCAATGATGCCGGCAAGACATCATGATGTTCCAAAAATATCAAAGCCCGTTCCTTCTCATTCACTTCTCGCTGTGGATAATCGCTATATAAATGACGCAGTGAAGGATATATATCCACCTTCACTGGATTTGAAGGAAACTACAGATAGCCCTGCAGGCACATCATATTTAGATCTATATCTCTACAAGAATGAAGCGGGCATTCTCTCTCGTCGACTTTATGACAAAACAGATGATTACAATTTCGACATCGTAAACTATCCCTTTCTGGACAGTAATATTCCAGTGGGACCTGCATATGGCGTATACATATCTCGCCTAGTAGCATTTGCTAGATCCTGTGTTAATTGTGACGATTTCAATCAACGTCACAAAACATTGTTGCAGAAACTTATAAAACAGGGCTATTCCTCCAAGCGCCTCCACTCAAGTTTCTCAAATTTGGCGATACATATCGCATGCTGATAGCAAAATACGAACGTAGCGTGCAAGATCTATGGCGTTACGTTTCGTAACTTGTGTCTAATTCCGCTTAACCCGGGGCTAGGGGCCGTATGAACCCATGTACTTCAAGATCCTCATGGTGCTCATATGAACAGTCACAATCGAAGCGTGACTGAGATACACCATTCTCTAGATAACGACTTTAGAACGATTATTATGGATTACGAATACTGATCAGCGATACGGATTTTATATTTTTGGAACATCATGATGTCTTGTCGGCATCATTGAAAACTGTTGACCGCTTCTCTCTTGCAGGAAACTAGCCTATGTTTGTGTATACTATGATTGTCTTTTGTGAATTTGGTGCTAATACTATTATATGGATATGGAATAGGTCTTTGGATTATGGACGCGGATATTCTTCAATGGACGACGGCTGAATTATGAATGACGGACTAGACGCTTGTATTTGGACCTAAATCCAGACTGGAGTTCATGCAGCAGTTCATGATCATTTAGAAAATTTGACAGCTGTTCAACAATAAACTTTTCAAGAATTTTTGGTAGTATAGATATTGGTCTATAGTTGTTAGTGGATGTCCTTGATCGACTTTTGTGAGTGGGTGTTATTCGAACATTTTTAAGTTCATCAGGAAAAATACCTGTCCCAATAGATTGGTTGAATATAAAAGTTAGTGATGGGACAATAAAGGGGGCAGTTAGTATGAGGAGTCTTGGGGCCTACTCCATCAAGCCCAGTAGATTTAGTTGGATTAAGATCAAGTAAACTTTTGAATACCTCAGATTGAGAAATGAATTCAGTATTAAATTTTGTGTTAGCGGAAAGTTTACTTTGAGTAAATTCTTTTAGTTTAGCTAAATCAATACCATTTGAGTTTTGAGGTATTGTATCTGTTACATGGATAAAGTATTCATTCAGGATGTTTGCAATGTTTTGAGGGTCATTTGTTTCCGTCCCATTATCACCATCTTTTAACACTGTGGAAAAGGGGGATGTACATGTAGTTCCAGAGCCTATTCCTTGTAGTTCGCAGATCATAATTGCGTTATGATCGGGATATTCTCAGCTTTGGAGGTCACGTGTCACTATGTACATACAGGGGTTGCATGGAGTGTTGGAGTGACAAGCTTAGAGAGTACCTTCTTGCGATGAAGCTTCGTATTCTACATTAATTCGTCATGCTCGGCATTTACTGATATCGCGATTTCGAAATAATCTTCACATGCGGAATGAATTCTTTGCGGACGTCACACATGTACTGTACCAAATCTACCAGGCATGTAAATAATTTGTCTTTAAACACAAATAACAGAAAAAAGCTTACTTGGCTCCAGACTTTGGTCATCCGTGTGTAATAAGATTTACGTCCGGCATGATATCACCGTCTGTAGTCGATGACGTCGACCACAGAACAATTTCCACTCATTCTCACTAATAAAACGTTTGGTGTACATGTTCATTACAGACAGGATCTATTCTGTATAAGCTCATGGCATATATACCAATAGTTCACCATTACTCATTCTTCCGCTCTGTCTTTCAATCTTTAGTATATACTGTGTCTGTTCGATCAAGTCTTTAATATATCACGGCTGATTTAACAGTTTACGTCAAATGATTTATCGTAAAAAGTGAACAGCTTAGTGATCCATCCAAAAGAGAATGATATATAATCCGACTGATTGCAATGAAGAAGATTAAAGTGGCTATTGACCAAGTAGGCCCACTTTTTCAAGATTAATGATTTGAGACCATTTGGATAGCCAGGTTGATTCATTCATATTCTTCATTTCATGGAATAGGCAACGCATATAGAGCACTACTCATGATCACTGCGTTTCATAATAGCGTGAACGAGTTCACTTTATCAATATTTGAGAATCATTTTGTGCTCATTACGCCCGTGTACAACAATACGAAATGTCAGAACAATGAGCAAAACGATTTATTCAATGCTCAACTGTAAACGGTTAGAGTGGCTAAAGTTCATCGTTGTTAGTGATGAGAATACAAGATTCAAATGATGGACATTTAATTGCAATATAGCATGCTTTCAACTCGAGGAACGTCAATAAAGATAAAAATACGCACTTAAAATTACGATCTGCGAAACTCAATCCAACGACAATATATAAATAACTATGTGTGGATTGGCTTGCATGCACAATTAATATATCTAATGGAAGCGTTCTCTTATGCCATATAGGTGAGTTAAGTCCAATAAACCAACAGATAAAGTCCTTTGTTCAAACTATCTCGTGATTGGTGGGATATTAGATACAGTCAGTAGAAATGTAGTATGATACGTATCGAGGGCGATGAAAGATAGGACAATCGCGGTTATCCGAGACTATTGTCCTTTATCCCTCGAGCGAGCAATGATGACCATTCACGGTAGGACAGGCGTTTATTATGCCGCGAACTCTTTCATTATTCTCAGATAACAAGCGTCTGGTCCGTCATTCGTAATTCAGCCGTCATCCATTAAAGAATATCCGCGTTCATCATCCAAAAGGACATTCATCAATGGTACGATAGTATCCACTCACATTTGCAGTTCAATGGCCAGGTTGAAACAGGTGGAGTAATGTTTTCGAATGACGTAAACGGTGTTCCCGTGCAGTAATTAGCGTCAAGAATCCCGATGAGACAGAATAACCATTATCGCTAACACACTTGCATGCATAGCTGAAGTGGCGAGTTTCCATTGTTTTTTCGATAATAAAAATACATAAGGCATATCAACCCCCTCCATATGAATGATTACTTTTCTAAGTACTGTGAAAACGTTCGCAACGAAAGCCAAAATGAAGCAGATCTATAACATGTTCCGGACCGTCCGTCTCAGCGCAACAAATTTGCCAAAGTATATATCGGATTATTTATTAATCTCATTGTGATCGAAACCTAGTAGGAGTTATCTAGTAGATACAACTGGTCAACAGTTTGTTTGTGAAAGAATTTGTATGCGACACCTGTTGCAAAAAACCTGTCATCAGTGACCAAACGTTATATAGATGATTGCCTCATTCTGGGAAGAATGCTCCTTCAACGATGTTAATATGGCCATATATTAGTGGATGTCGTGATTAAAGAATATATATATATATTGAATGGAGCGATCGTTAGTATATATATTCGAGGAGAAAATCGCTCACCCAGTGAAACAGAATATAGCTCGTAATCCATGCCTTCTCGTGGAGATTTCGATGTCTACATATCTTGAAGATTGACGAAACCAGTAGACATACATATAGCATAGTATTGACGAAATCATTATAATACTGCTGCAAAGTTCCATTGACAGATTGATCATCCCATTCACGAGATCTTCCTGGCCTATAACAGCTACTACAGAACAATATTCGCGATCCTGTCAAATAATCCACTTTTAGATTCGTTTCGGTTAGTCGCATCCAAACACTGATAAACACAATGGCTTAATATGTCGAGCGTTTTTTATAGAACTCACTGCAGAGCTAAAAGTAAACCAGTCAAAACAACACGATGTACATCCGTATATGGTATGGATTATGTACTTTTATACAATTTGGTTTACTACGATCTTGCAAGGGCGTCCAACAAAGCAATTTAATTGATCCGCATGAAGCTTCCTAGAGCAAATTCCATATTTCTTCTGTATAGCATCATATTTAAAATTTGAGTAGAAATATTGACACGGTATCACCAGTTCCACGCAGACATAATCGTGGGCTAGACCCGTTTTACAGCTCTGTGCTCTAAATCGTGATAGCATATTTTCTATGAAACTTTGATCCAATGTAGATAGAAGACTCATCAGCGATACACATTTGCGGACATGAAATCCGCATGTCTTGCTGTAATCATTTCAAACTGTCGAACGCTACTCTCTTGGAAGAAATCTGTGTGTGCTGGTGTTTTAAATTTTTGTTCCGGTTCCTGTGAACCGACAGCGTGATGTGTGAAACTATTTGTGGATGCCGGATCCATATTTAATTGGAATGAATCTGGTGCCAGTATCTTGCAGAAAAAAATATATTCTCATATTTAAATACATTGCATAGTGCATGTTATTTAGAAGAGTAAGACAAATCTTAATTTATATCACTTTGCACGGAAAGGTTATTGGCAGCAGTTGATTATCTGAAAGAAACCCAAAGCATCTCCCGTTAAATGGAATGTTCTCACAAGTTTAACGATGGCGTGCGCTGGAAAAAAAGGGAGCAGGCCAAGCTCAGGGCGGTTTCGATAAGGATTAGAGGGGGATGCGACTTGAGAATCTTTGAGCCATGACCGTGCAATGGCCGGTGTGTATGATGAATGGTGTGATTGACTGACACTATGTATTCTGAACTGATCCCTGCTTTACGCAAAGAAACTAACCTAGCTACAAAGGATACCCAAGAGCGCACTGATAGTTCCTTATCATTCAGGTCCACAACCTTTTTTATACTGTCACATGTATCCACCATTGCTGTCCAAGGAAACTGTCGGGGCGCGCGATTTCGGCGGCTTCAATTTGCAGGACTCACTTCAGAGCTAAAAGTAAACCAGCCAAAGGGCATGACGTACAACCTTATATGGTATGGATTTTCAGCCTTCATATTGGGTTGCGTCATACTTGTCACCATCTCATCGCAAGTGTACAGTTCAGCGTGCCTATTGCTCAGTGTAAATCGGTCTAAGTAAATTTAATTTTTGATAAATATCACTTCACTCGGAGAGTTGGAGACACAATATGATGATATCACTCCCACAGGGTTACCCAACAAAAGACGACTGACGTCTATCTAGCAAGACATCCCCTATTATATTCAACGGTGGCGCGCTTACGAATAATGACATGGGCCAAACTCTGATCAGTTTCGAAAAGTAGGACAGATGTATGTGACTGGAAATTCCAACGCTCATCAAGTATACATGTCGTCATGCTACAACATTGGGGACAGTTGATATTCCAAAGTGATAAGTGACTTACGCGAGGATGCTAAACTGGCCACATAGAACAACCAACAGCACATTGAGATTTAAACGGGTCCTCCCCCGTTTCTAAGCGTGTCCGCCTTCCGTGCTAAACTTTTTCAGAAACAAAGAAATGATAGCTAAAACGTTCGTTCCTATTGCGCCTATTTCCATAATCCGAGGTGTATATGAACGTCGGTATAATAGAAATGGTGACCATGCGTGGTATTAAAACTGGTACGATATAATTTCCGTCAATATTTCTTGCTTAAAAAGCCAGTTTATCGTAACGATAATGATACTGATTCTCATCTGAAGATTCAACATTTATAATGGTTATTAAAATGGGTCAGATAGATTTTCCCATAGTATACCTATCATATATCTAACATACACATCGGTTGTTTCGTTTATTTTTTCTGTACTAGTAAATAAATTTTATATTAATTTATATTATTAAACAAATGCAAATATTGATTTCTTTTCAAACAAGAAACTGGGAATGCGAACGAAAGGACTGAAGATATTCATGTACCAACAAACATACCTACATGTTTAAGCATTTGATACACTGATGTACAAATTGATAAAAATAACAGAAACGGGATAACAGAAAACAATAATAACAGAAAGAGAAATATGTTTGCCAGTATATGGTTTGACGAGATTGTAGAGAAAGGGCAAGTGGGTAGCGGAAAAATCCAATTGAACTGAAAGTCCGGTCATGCAGTGACGCCGAATAATCCTAAGCCTTCGTTCCAGTCTTTTGCCTATTGGACCGTACGTATTGGTCTATATATAAAAGAGACTTAATTATAAAACAACAGCGATCAATGGTTTGTAAGAGACGCAACATAAGCTGTCAGATATCAAATCGTTACACATTCTGTGGTTTCGCCATTCTCCAACCGATATATGGATGATCTCCTTTTCCAGAGATAAACTGCTCAGCATGAGGAACCATGGTTTTCATCATCATCAGTTGACGGCTTGTCATGGATACTTTGATAATGTCTATCTTTCATGTCATATTAACTGAGCGTTTCCATTTTAGTCATCACCACGAAATTGATTTAATCTATCAACATGGTCGACACAGTGCTGGCTGAATTATTAACCATTATTGATCGATCGGAAAATCGTTAGATTTATCATTCCAGTCACCTTGCAGAACTTTAGATGACATGTAACAGCTATGGGGACAGACATTCAGCCAAACATCCAAACATTCCTGGCACCCGTTGCTACAGGATGGAAAGCACATGTTGTCTAACTCAATGTAGCCAAAACATAATCGTGCGTGCTCTTATAGCACGAATGAAAAGTTATTTGTTTCATTGCATTTTAATATGGGCTTCCGTGAGTTTGAATTTGTCCAGTTTAATCAATGAACAAAATGTGGCAAACGTTTTTCAAGGAAATTTGTTATGACGAGGAGTAAACATTAATAACCACATTTGGTAGTTACATGGTATGGGTTGCAGCGGTCTGCACAACAGTGCTCGTTTGCTTAAAACCTGAATATGAAATACATTGGTTGACAGGTCCATATCTTTGATGCGGTGGCTGATCAGATAAGTAAAGCCAATTTTAATACGTATCAATCTGCGCGAAGATTTAGTGACAGCCTTCAAGAATATCGCTCTCACGAGATGACCCCACAAAAACCGCCCGACCTCTATCCAGCAAGACATTTCCAATTAGATCGGAAGTGTTTTCAGCGACGTTCGCTCAAGAATTATGTGACTTTTTATGTGACTTTGCATTCCTTGGATCATCGTAAAAGGCTATAATGAAGATTGACAAAATCTATACCATTCCAATCCACGAATGATGCAAAGACGCAAAGTAGCCACGAAGAACACCCGCGAAAGCATTTGGCTTTCATCAGAGAGGCTTCGGACCGTAGCGTGTACATCCTAAAACAAGATTCAAAAGACAGCGATTTTATTCGCACTTTCTTGTTCTGCAAGGCATTCTTGCGTAGTTTATGATTTCCACCCATGTTTATTGTTTTGAATTGTCTCAAACGAAAATATCTTGTCTGAAATGATGATTCTCTGCCATCAATATAGTTTTAAGGAGAAAAAGAATAATACATTCCACAATAGTGACGTCACTATCACGTCATCATGTCAAAAAAAATATAGGATTCGATCAAATAAACGATCCGCGTCCCGATCCTTTCAGATAATGGCGTCCAAACAACGCCATCCTCGCAATGTCGTTAGGCTATGGCATCAATTACAAGCGTTTGGTCCGACATTCATAATTTAGCCGTTGTCCATTGAAGAATATCCACAACCATAATCCAAATACCCACTCCATATCCCATATAACAGTATTAGCACCAAATTCAAAAGACAATCATAGTATACATGAACATAGGCTAGTTTAGAGAGAAGCGGTCAACAGCTTTCATTGATGCCGGCAAGACATCATGATGTTCCAAAAATATCAAATCTGTATCGCTGATCAGTATTCTTAATCCATAATATTCGTTGTAAAGTCATCATCTAGAGAATGATGTATCTCAGTCACGCTTTGATTGTGAATGTTCATATGATCACCATGATAATCTTTAAATACATGGGTTCATACGGCCCCTAGCCCCGGGTTAAGCGGAATTAGACACAAGTTATGAAACATAACGCCAACGATCTTGCTCGCTACGCTCGTGTTTTGCTATGAGTATGCGATATGTATCGCCAAAATTGAGAAACTTTGAGTGGAGGCGCATGGTGGTATAGCCATGTTTTATAAGTTTCTGCAACAATGTTTTGTGACGTTCATTAAAATCGTCACATTTAACACAGGATCTAGCAAATGCTACTAGGCGAGATATGTATACGCCATATGCACATATAAGGGAAGTGGGAAGAGGTGCCGACATACTGACAGAGCCACATGACTTCACAGTATAGTCTTCCGATTACCCTATTCTAAATTACATAACAAGGCCCGCTTCATTTTTATAGAGATATAGGTCTAAATATGATATGCCTGTAGGGCTATCTGTAGTTTCCTTCAAATCCAGTGAAGGTGGATATATATCTTTCATTGCGTCATTTATATAGCGATCATCCACAGCGATAAGATGGTCTATATAGCGTTTGGTGAATGAGAAGGAACGGGCTTTGAATGGATGGTTTTTGAAAGCGCCTGCATATAATCATAATCATAAGAGAACAGATATAGGTCAGCCAACAGGGGGTGCACAATTAGTACCCGTTGGAATACCTATATGCTGTTATTATATTGTGTTGCCAAATTTCACATAGATATTTTTAATGAGAAATTCAAGCAGCTCTATCAACAAAAGAACATTTCATTAATGATATCTCTTCTATGCAGTAGAGCTGAAAATGCTTTATGGCTTCCGACATTAATATATCTGCGATCAGTTTTCTTAGACACAGATACTATCAACGAACTTAGACAGTCAATAAGGTCCTGATGAGGAATTGTAGTATAGAGTCGAGAAATATTAGATATTTTGAGTTTTTCAATAGCCACATACATTCAACGATAGAGTTTTTAGAAATAGTGGCGCAATACCTTTCCCAAAATGCTTTTACCGCCTGAACGGCCCTCGTCAACGGGATTGAAGGAAGCTTGATGGTGCAGCCTCTTGAACCAACTATGAATCTAGCTTTGTATGGTGACTTATGCATATTGGGAGTCCAGTATACTTTTGGTATATCGTTATGTTTGGTTGGAAGACAAATACCTCTTTCCCTGAGAAACGTTTTGTGATTGTTAAATAAATCTTCCAGTGTAAATACAGTTTGGGAGTAAGTAGACGTATTTGATGATGATATGTTTACACTCAATTCTTTAACCAACACCTGGTAATAATACTATTCACATATGCATATTATATTATTTGGAGCTTTGTTTACTGGGACTATGACGAATTTACTCTGGAGAGTTGATAAAACTTCTTGCGAATTGAGGTTTCTCAGTACTTATTTTGCTTGGGGAAGGGTATTTCTGCCAATATGGCTCATTGTTTCAACGACCTTGCACTTGGTGAGCTCCAGCCAATCAGCGAGTACTGTAGGTTCCACTTTTTCTCGCTTAGACCAATCAATAACGTACTGTTCCAAAGCAGACAGGACTATCTTCTGGTCGGCCTTCAGATTTATTCTGCTGACGTGTATAAGTTCCAGCCAAACTCCTTGATAGCATTAGAGTAATTTAATATTTTGGTTGCTATAGATTTAGTATACTTATATGAAATACTTATATCAATACACAGTTTCGAAGGAATGACCCCTATCTAATTTCATGATAGAGTAGACCGCCAGCATTGTGTTTGTTGGATCATGATTCTTCTTCCCTTATTTGTAGCTTATATCTAACGTAACATCAATTTGGGCCTTGTCGTTCCTTCCAAAGCCAACGCTGTCCAAACAAATCAAGGCAGAACGCGCTGAGTCGACTTATTAGGTTGGACTTAACAGGCAGTGCCCAAAGGGGTCAGCGATGACACTGATTTCAATCAGTCAGACCAAACTTCATATGCAACTGGAACGGGTAGGTCGGGATGGGCAATCAAAGTTACTTTACTGGAGCAATGGTGATCTGATAGCTGCCATCATAAACCATGTTGAATAGGCATAACAATTAATGCATTATCTTACAAGAAAGTTTCTTTCTTCACGTCTGCCAGACGTCAACTTTGATACGTGTGAAAGTGTTATTTGAAGGGAGATGTTACCATTCCATGCTGAATTCAATTGTGTGCTGGATGGTCAAGGTCGGTCACCTCCAACAGATCAGTTACAACTGTTGTATGAATTTGGATAGGCTTGTTCAAGAGATATCAAGGTAACTACGATGGTGGACAAATAAAGACACAGACGACACTGACGATGAAAATACCCCTTCGGCCAAAATTACCCGAGGTGTAAACATGGAATGCGATGACTTATAATTGTTGTGCGAACGAATATTCTTGCTGTATTGACATCAACAAGAACTAGTGATTCTCTGGGGTTTAGGTCTTTCTGTTTCTCAAAGTAGGAAACGGCAAACTAACACATCCAATAGTACACATAGCTTACGTACAGTTCTGTATGCATTACCTCTGAGAGCTTTAAATCATATAGCCGGAGATATACAACAATCTGCGTCTTCAGGAAATATAATACCACCCAAAATCACTAAAGTATGTCAAGATATAGCGTGTTTTCGATTGTATCGTCCATAGAACATGATCGAAACATCCCAAGATCGGCTTTTCTTGAAACTCAACTACTTAGATAAAGGACTGGACATTATTAATTTACCTCGAATCCTGAATGATCCAGAGGCACGCAACACTGTACCAAACTATTTTAAGTTCACAGAACCTCCTTGCATTTTATATAAGTATACTAAATCTATGGCCACCAAAATATTCAATTACTCTAATGCTGCCAAGGAGTTTGACTGGAACTTATACACGTCGGGGGGCTATAGTTGTGATTATGAATCGTCGAACTTTATCTATACACCATGCAAACATGTTGTGACTGGTGATCTTGATGTGGTGAGTGATAAGGACCTAAGATTACTCCGGTTGAAGGGACCTAAATATAGAGAGCCGAGAAATATAAACCTGAACGCCGATCAGAAAATAGTCCTGTCTGCTTTGGGACAGTACGTTATTGATTGGTCTAAGCGAGAAAAAGTTGAACCTACAGTACTCGCTGATTGGCTGGACCTCACCAAGAGCAAGGTCGTTGAAATAATCCGCTATATTGACAGAAGTACCCTTCCCCAAGCAAAACAAGTACTGAGAAGCCCCAATTCGCAAAAAGTTCTAGCAAATCTCCAGATTAAATTCGTCATAGTCCCAGCAGACAAAGCTCCAAATAATATAACATTGATATGTAAATATTACTATTACCAGGTGCTGGTTGAAGAATTGAGTTTAAACATATCGTCATCAAATACGTCTACTTACTCTCAAACTGCATTTACTCTGGGAGATTTACTTAACAATCACAAAACGTTTCTCAAGGAAAGAGGTATTTGTATTCCAACTAAACATAATGATATACCAAAAGGATACTGGACCCCCAAAATACATAAATCACCTTACAAAGCTAGATTCATAGCTGGTTCTAGAAGCTGCACCACCAAGCTTCTTTCAACCCTGTTGACGAGGGCCCTTCAGGAGGTAAAAACCTTTTGGGAAAGGTATTGCGCCACTATTTCTAAAAACTCTGGCGTTGAATGTATGTGGATATTGAAAAACTCAAAATGTCTTACGGAAGAACTTGATGCTAAAGGTCACATACCATATAGACATGTATCCACATGGTATTTCTCGACTCTCTATACTACAATCCCTCATCAGGACATTATTGACCGTCTAAGTTCATTAATAGTATCTGTGTTCAAGAAAACTGATCGTAGATATATTAATGCCGGATGCCATAAAGCATTCTTCTACTATGTACAAGAGATATCATTCATGGGATGTTTCTTTGTTTATAGAGTTGCTTGAATTTCTCATTAATAATATCTATGTGAAATTTGGCAACACAATATATCAACAGCATATAGGTATTCCAATGGGTACTAATTGTGCACCCCTGTTGGCTGACCTATATCTGTTCTCTTATGAATATGACTATACGAAGGCGCTTTCAAAAACCGATCCATTCAAGGCCCGTTCCTTCTCATTCACCAAACGCTATATAAACGATCTTCTCGCTGTGGATAATCGTTATATAAATGACGCAGTGAAGGATATATATCCACCTTCACTGGATTTGAAGGAAACTACCGATAACCCTACAGGCACATCATATTTAGACCTATATCTCTATAAAAATGAAGCGGGTCTTCTCTCTCGTCGACTGTATGACAAAAGAGATGATTACAATTTCGACATCGTAAACTATCCCTTTCTGGACCGTAATATTCCAGTGGGACCTGTATATGGTGTATACATATCACGCCTAGTAGATCTTGTGTTAAATGTGACGATTTTAATCAAAGTCACAAAAAATTGTTGCAGAAACTTATAAAACGGCTACACCACCAAGCGCCTCCACTCAAAGTTTCTCAAATCTGGCGATACATATCGCATGTTGATAGCAAAATATGAGCGTAGCGTGCAAGATCTATGGTGTTACGTTTCGTAACTTGTGTCTAATTCCGTTTAACCCGAGGCTAGGGGCCGTATGAACCCATGTACTTCAAGATCCTCATGGTACTCACATGAACAGTCACAATCAAAGCGTGACTGAGATACATCATTCTTTAGATGACAACTTTACAACGAATATTATGGATTAAGAATACTGATCAGCGATACGGATTTGATATTTTTGGAACATCATGATGTCTTGCCGGCATCATTGAAAACTGTTGACCGCTTCTCTCTTGCAGGAAACAAGCATATGTTTATGTATACTATGGTTGTCTTTTTGAATTTGGTGCTAATACTGTTATATGGAATATGGAATAGGTCTTTGGATTATGGACGCGGATATTCTCTAATGGACGACGGCTGAATTATGAATGACGGACCAAACGCTTGTAATTTGTTGAAATGTTAGTACGGTACCTATCAATGAAAACATTGGGTAAGGCTCGATGCCGCACGAATCATCCCAAATCTGTCAAATATCCTCATGGGCTGAGCCTCAGGACCTTGGGTGGTCCTCCATAGAAATACTGATCAGCGATACTCATGATGATCATCATTGAAGAACTTGACCTTTTCTAGATAGAATAGGACAAGCCTATGTTTATGTATACTATGATTGTCTTTTTGAATTTGGTGCTAATACTGTCTAGAAAAAATGAAGCAAGCGTGGGGGAATTTTCTATAAAATACCATGGCTGCACAAGCGTCTAGTCCGTCAGTCAATATTCAGCTGTCGTCTATTAAAGGATTTCCGCGTCCTTAATCCAAATACCTAATTCATATAATAACATTAGCACCAAATAAAAAGAATACATCATAGTATACATAAAACTAGTCTAGTTCTATAAATATCTCAATCGTGATAGAAAAGAAGACATATTGTGATTTGTCCTTTTAATTATTCCTACGTCACTATGTGACATCATCAAAGCTCATTTGCATACCAAATTTTCCTGAACAATTTCTGTTTAGCGAAGAAGACAGAGAGTTGCCTTCCATGTACTTTTTTTTCTGAAAGCAAGTAGCGGAAGCAATCTGTACTTAGCTGGCGTTCTCATTCCATTACTGATAATTCCCACACGATAATTATCGATTATTTTAAATACATGCACGACAGTTTTTAACCGCGAATAGAAAGTCAGTTCCATTACTGTTTGTGATCTTCACCCGCAAATGCTAGATAGTTTTCCTGCTGTGTGGATTTCTTCACACTTGTCATGTGCAGGCCGTTCACACTTGTCATGTGCAGACCGTTCACACTTGTCATGTGCAGACCGTTCACACTTGTCATGTGCAGGCCGTTCACACTTGTCATGTGCAGACCGTTCACACTTGTCATGTGCAGACCGTTCACACTTGTCATGTGCAGACCGTTCACACTTGTCATGTGCAGACCGTTCGTAGAATATTTAAGCTCTCTGTTACCGATGACATTATCATGATTATGTGAGGCCTTAACTGAAGACACAGTACAGCGTCCCCATCAATTTGCTTTCTTTGGATTCTTGATAATGGTTTTCGCGCCAAAAATCATTTTAGGCTCAACGTGTGTTCGATGAAACACGCACGCGTCATATAGAACATGCTTCAGTTCCTGTGTTCGTGATAGAAAAAATCTCATTCTTAAGACACGAGTAACACCAAATCCAGGCAAAGATGAGGTTACAATATAACTGGACACATGCTACCGTCCACCGGTTTTGATGATCCAACGAATTTTCAAGACATTTGCTAGACTATAACTATTCTCAGATGAACCTGTAAAATATATTTAAATGAATAGGGTATTCGGAGATTCGATATCCCACCTTTCTCACAACAGACACACAAACAGACAGACAAAACTGTTTATAAGGATATAGGGCGTGGTAAATAAATATTGTAAGATAAGATACTATACTTGGTTATCGATAACTCGCAACGACGTAATCAGAGAAGTCATATGATCTCACAGGCCGATATTCTGAAAAGAATGCATTTTTTAAAATATTCTTATTAGCCACTGACTTGCTGATGATATTCAGATTGTGGAGGAGATTGTAAATTGGAAAATTGTATCCTGCAAACAGTGGATAATAAGCTTCGTGCCTTCGTTGGTGCAGTTAAACGAAAACGGAATATACTCCCCGATATGTTTGCACAACAGTTCTTCTGCTCTTATATTGCGAATTCCCAAGCGGGGTGGGGGGAGGGGGGAGTGGGATCCAATAATTTTAAAGCCATTTAGCCCTGGGCGGGTGTGTATGGCTCTCTGTGTGTGTGTGTTTGAGCGAGAGGGAGATGCCTTCATCTATAATACAGGGACATGTCTTACATATACTTGGCCTGGGCAAATATTGTTGTACCACACAACCTAGAGGGGTCGACTAGGGGCAGAAATTCTCCATTCATACTTGGGAACCTTGAACCTTTAGAGGGTCTGGGTACAGACGTGACATGTCCGAAGAGTCAGCTTGTCAATTTGTAAGTCATACATAAATGATGTAAAATAATTACAGTACAAGTAGATTTCAATCATGGAATTTTATAGGTAGGGAATAAGCAAAAGGAAGGGTAAACACATCGCTTCCCCTGCATCTGATAATTAATTCACATGTTAGAGAGAAAGACACAGAATTAGATATGAAGTCGTGTTCATCAAATATTACAGCTTTTTAATGATCATAATTTATATGGATAATGTACAAATTATTGAAGATTTCAAAGGTTTGCATTACACGCGTATGGTCCGCCATTCATTATTCAGCAGTCGTCTATTAAAGAATCTCCGCAATCATACCTTGTTGCTCTACGTTTTCAAGCATTTTTCCATCGGAATAAATTAAGTTTTTCTACAAATGGTTTGGTTTATGGTATGAGTTCATTGTTCTATGGTTAATAATTTTGGAGTGTCTATATAATGTATATATAACGTTTAAAAATATAGGCCAGGGTAGAATCTTTTTTGTTTCCATCTAAATTCATGACTCTGAAATGTTCAGGGAAATGAGAAACCTGAAACATAACGTGGTCAAGGACCTGGTGAAAGATCTAAACCTACCATACCCGGCTAAAACAATGGATAATAAACTTCGTGCCTTCGTCGACTAAGACCAGCAGCACACTGGCTTTTGTGGACTTTTACTTGCCTAAAAGTTAATGAAAATCATGATTCTTCATCACATTAATTAATCTTCAATAGAATGATGAAACAAAAATTTGGTCCAAAAACTAAGCCGCAAAATACCGTCAGGGTCAGTTTTCGTTTTGGACTGTGGTTTGAATGCTTGGAATACTAATGCTTCGAAGTCGGAATTTGGAAGTATGATCCCTCCACTCGCTCTCCAACCTTGCCTAAGTCAAGTAGAAGTCAATGTTCCTGTGTTAAAGGCGACGCTTACCCCCTCCCCCGAGACACAGAGCCAACTGCCGTTAATGTTACACACTTGTCAGTTTGATCACACGACCACCATCTCCGCGGAAAACGTAACTGTGGCAGTACCAAAAATGTCCCAGGCTGTGGTGACATGCCGGGGATATGATAAGTAGGCCACCAAAGGACTAGTTTCCACACATGTTGAATGCTAGTCTGCTATGTGATTAAATAAAATAGAGTAGCGAGTTGGAAGTCACAAATGTCCCTACCCGGCTTTCGTATGATTCCTTTTCTTTTTCATTCAGCAAAACAGCCTGTACAAACATGATAACTGGGACTGCTCTTTTTTTCGAAATGTTAGTGGGAAGTGTGTTAGCGTGGTAGAGGACAGAGTTCCCCCTTGAGAAACATTGCCCGCACCGTTACGACCCGTAATGACAAGTTAGCACTCACGTGTGTCAGTCTTGTACTTGCGAAATTAACCAGATTAAAGATTTTAAACGACTGACTGAGTCTCAAAGTATCCAACCTTTTTGTGACATTGCTGTGTTTTCAAAAGCTCAGTATACCAAGCATCCAATAAAAACTGGGAAACACCTGTATCTTCGTAACTCAACGCTCAAGTGTGGCTTAAAGTGATTAACTTCTGCAGAAGACGGTCTCTTGTGTGAAGATAAGATAATACTGGTCTGTTCTGACGAAGAAGAAATTTGGTGCGTCCCGTGGCCATCGTGTACCCAAAAATCTTAATATGACATGGGTACAAAATGCGCTTGGCAGCTGATCAGCAAGGAAGCTTTCCAATTAAACCGTTTTTTACACGCTCAGTCGAACCAACACCATCGGTCCTGCCTCCTTCCGTCAAATTATTCCGGGGAATAAAACTTGAAGTCTATCCTGCAAGTGTAGATATCATAGTTTTAATGGAGGAATACTGCCAAATCCCAGTTTTTAATAAACCATTTAATAGTTTTCAATAAACCATCAAAGACATTCCAACGGATCATATTCGTACATATTGAGCTAAATTATTGCAAGACAGAAGTGGTCAACTGTTTTCTCAAGGGAATGTGTTAACGTACTAATGAATATTGTACCTCAGTCACGCTTTGGTCATATGAATACCGTGAAGATCTTGTATTACGCGATGCTAATATGCCCCCGCCCTCGGCCTCAGGTCAAACGAAATCACAAACAAGTTACCGAGATTAGTGCCAAAGATCGTGCTCACTACCTACTTTGCTGATAATGTGTGGAACTGATCACCATATTCGATAATTGAAGTCTGAGTGTGTGAGACGCTCAGTGGTATAACCTTGGCGAACCAGTTTCTGCGAGGATGAATGAGGTATTCGACTTATACAGGCCCTTCGGCTTGTTACTGCCAAACAAGAGATTGGTGACAATGCTAAAATCAGAGAAAAGCCATTTTCATCTTGTGATGTAGAGGACGCTTACATTTCCAGATAAACTAGAGAAAAGCATGTGATAGCATGAACTGGTGGTGATAACATGCCCAGATCACTGGTAGTGGAAACGTATGATGGTATAACCACACAAAAGTCATATGTCCCCACAGCTTGACCGTCTGACTGGATTGTGCTCAATGATTCCCTTACACCACGAACGATTCTCTGATTTTATGGCATTCCTGATCTCTGGCACGCTCTGATTGTAGCCGCACAGTTGGTTACAAGATTCTGTTCAATGAGCAAAATTTGAGCCCTTCTTTAGAGATCATTTGCATTTGTATTCATGTTTGCAATTTGAATCTATATGATTCTGAAAGTTGTGGAAGACTTCGCGTCAATATAAAAAACAATATCAAGCTCACTCTGGTCCGTCTTATTATAGTTTTTATTGTGATCTCTGTTTGTTTGTTTTTACGCCCTTAATTCATATCAAATCCACCAAACGATAACCATATCAACAGAAATCAAGCTACTTTGATGTCAAATATTTAAAAAGTCCCCTTCAAAGGCAGAGAAGAACCTCGCAGAGAACACAATCCGTGTTGAAGTACCATATTCCTCGGTCAAACTACCAGACAACAAAGCAATGATCTGGTCGAGAGCCCATGTCACCCATTCACGTATGGCTGGACAGGAGTGAACAAGTTTGTCTCTCAAATAACCGATTTGATGTTGGCATTACTTGTTTTAATTGAGCTTGTTAGATGCGACTGTGACACAGAAATTTACAGAAATTGCTTAAGTAGGAAATATATCTCAGCTGCACAGAAATGTGTTCTTGGGAGGTCAGGATCATATTTGCTGTACATATGAATATTGTTTTAACTCGAACAACCAAATATCAATTTCGTTGACATTTATTAGCCAGGAGTAACCCTTCATGAATGTAACAGTGGAAAAAACATGGATATTGATGCTGACATCTTCAGAGCAAAATCGTCTGTGGATGAACAACGACAGCCGCAGTCCATTAGAGTTTAATAATCTGAACACCGTTTTGCCTTTGATTTGTAGTTCTAGTCTTTGAAAAGTTCAGTGTATCGCCCCTCCAAATTATCACCCGCTAATCGAGCATGATATTTGTCTCTCGTACCTGACTGGTTTACTTTGATGATAGTAATACGTATTGCTGGTGCAACTGATTAGCTGAGGGGGAAACAATCGATTAACAACTTTTATTCCACGGCCTCTTTGGTATAAAGCACACGGGGATTCAGCTTAGGAATGATCAGCAAAAGTACAACTATTAGCTGTATAAACCATAGATAATGATAGATTAATTTGACATAAAGACACCCATGACCTACTTTGAAAAACAAGACAGAATCCCGATATTACAAAACGTATGTGTCAGTCATTGACGTTGATTGTGGGATTGGCATAATGTGTAGGAACAGGAGTATATATCAATTGTGTTTTATCAGAAATTGGGGGTAGCCCTGTTAGTCTGTGTAGTATAAAAGAATAACAAAGGGTGGCACCTTTAAGGATGTCCGCTGGTGGTAAATCAAAGTAATTAACTTTTTGAATAATGTGTGAGATGTGAAGAAAAACAAGGAAAAGCTGTAGGCAACAGTGAGTGGACTGACCCATGATGCATTTGATAACCCAGAAAACATAGGGAATAGCCCTAGTTTTGAAGCATATGAATGAAAAATTCATATAATTAGTATTTAACGTTTTCTTATATTCTAACTGTTTGCAGATAATCACAATGTCTATCAAAATTTATCAAAGTGGATGGATGTTGCTGTGCAAAATTCTCAGCTGGAAGGCTTTTGAACGAAATTCCTATTTCTCAACATAGGGAAGGGAGATAACCCAATAGGAAAATCAAGCAAAATGGCCGCCAATTCCAAAAATCACCAGCGGACATCCTTAAGACTAAGTTTAATGGTCACGAGCTTTCGCAGATATCCACTATCTGCGAAAGCTCGTGACCATTAAACTTAGCTAGTCTTAAAGGTACCACCCTTTGTTATTCTTTTATATCAATTGTGGATCGACTAACTCTCAACTAAAATTTGGTATTATAATGCAAATTAACACTGTTGATTCTCTGCTGGAGCGATAATTGATATACATCTGTACCTTGAGTTGTACAGGAATGTTGCACCCCGCTTTCTATATGTATGAAGGGCATTTCTGTTGCACACTGATGTCTATCAATATTTGATTTATCCTAGGGGTGATATCCCTGTCAAAGCGTGTCTCAACCATTAATTGAAGATAAACTAATTTAACTAATCCTTATAGTACCTCCTCGAACGCTTGCATAACGTGGATAGATAATAGCGATTTCCAAGAATGAATGCTAGGCCTTTTATCCGTGCCGAACCACTTTACTGCAAGGATACTTCGTTGCATTAATCAATATAGTGCCTTTCACATGATGCTATACAAGGGAAAGATATAACACCAACCCGTCATTTATTCAGAGATCATGGAGGATGGTGACAGGCGACCTATGATGTTTCGCAGCAACTGATGATTCTGCTCAATCCGGGATAACAACCACTTGAACATATTATGTAAACAGGGCTATTCCACCAAGCGCCTCCACTCGAAGTTTCTCAAATTTGGCGATACATATCGCATGCTGATAGCAAAATACGTACGTAGCGTGCAAGATCTATGACGTCACGTTTCGTAACTTGAACTTCGTATCTAAATCCACTTAACCCGGGGCTAGGGGCCGTATGAACCCATGTACTTCAAGATCCTCATGGTGCTCATATGAACAGTCACAATCAAAGCGTGACTGAGATACATCATTCTCTAGACGACAACTTTACAACGATTATTATGGATTAAGAATACTTATCAGCGATACGAATTTTATATTTTTGGAACATCATGGTGTCTTGTCGGCTTCATTGAAAACTGTTGACCGCTTCTCTCTTGCAGGAAACTAGCCTATGTTTATGTATACTATGATTGTCTTTTTGAATTTGGTGCTAATACTGTTATATGGAATATGGAATATGTCTTTGGATTATGGACGCGGATATTCTTTAATGGACGACGGCTGAATTATGAATGACGGACTAGACGCTTGTAATTCTTCAGGATGCTCCCAACCAAGTCGTGAATGAGACACTTCCAGCTTAAAAGAGATGATTATTATTGCACAATAATATTGTTTATGCAAATATAGAATGTATAGCCATCTATGAGCGTTTTAATAGCGAACTGACAGCCTTACAAAGCTGCGCTGGTTGCTTCCACAATGTACGTATACCTGCCTATGTTATTTTAAGACAGTACGCATGCGTTTCCATAGCAACGCTAGCAAATCTTTCATGCAAAATCCCTCCTTTCTTCTCTGAATTTTGCATTCAAATTTTACTCCCTTTTTCTAATTGATATGATTATGTTTCTACTTCTAATAATTGATAAATCGTAGTCACTGCATGCTCGTGTCCCCATTTGTTCTGTTAGTCTATTTGACCGTTTAAACCCTACCAGACCCGGGTGATTTGAAGGCAATTGTACATCGACTAACTCTCAACTAAAATCTGGTATTATGATGCAAACTAATACTGCTGGTTCTCTGCTGGAGCGATAATTGATTTACATTTGCACCTTGAGTTGCACAGGAATGTTGCACACCGCTGTCTATATGTGATGAAGGACATTTTTGTTGCACACTGATGTCTATCAATATTTGATTTGCCTTAGCGGGGAAATCCATGTCGAAGCGTTTCTCCACTATAATTGAAGTTAAACTAATTAAACTAATCCTTATAAAACCTCCTCGAACGTTTGCATAACGTGGATATATAATAGCGATTTCCAAGAATGAACGCTAGGCCTTTTATCCGTGCCGACCCACTTTACTACAAGGATACTTCGTAACATTAATCAATATAGTGCCTTTCACATGATGCTATACAAGGGAAAGATATCACACCAATCCGTCATTTATTCCGAGATCATGGAGATGGTGACAGGCGACCTATGATGTTTCGCAACAACTGACTGATTCTGCCCAATCCGGGATACCGACCACTTGAACATAGTATGTTAGACTTCTTCAGGATGCTCCCAACCAAGTCGCGAATGAGGCACTTCCAGCTTATTAGTGCACAATAATATTGTTTATGCAAATATTGAATGCCTGTGGTGGTGGACGAAATGCCCCCCTCCCCCTAATTATTTTTTATTGCCCTTGGGCTAGTGAGCTGAAACTTACCACACTATACCCTTGGATCGAGCTATACGAGAAAATGTAAGAAAATCCAAGTTGGCCGCTTGATGACGTCACAGTGACGTCATTTTCAAAAACGGCATTTTTTGGTCGATTTTTTTGCCAGATTTTGCGAATTTTTTATTTAGGCAATTTCTCCGCAAAACTACATGATAAATTAGTAAATATTATTGTGATGTGAAATAAAATAGATTTTCCCCACTTTTCATCTCGGAAAAGCAGAAATTTTGAAGAAATATGACGAAAACATCACTTTTCTGGTACCCCTCTTGACCGCCATCTTGAAATCACTCATGATCCTCTGATCGCGGAGTTATGCAAATAGGCTCAAAATGACCCCAATATGATAAACTATAAAGTCACGGCGTTTCATCTCTCCATTTTTTTGCCGTTCCGGAGATAGCGCATAAAGTTTGGTAGGTGAGCGGCCCATTTTGCCAAACTTTCAATACTATATATTTGGGTTATGCTGTAAAAGGAAATTTATAAAATCTACGAGTTCAGACAACCTTTGCAACCAACAGAAAACTAAAGAATCACATCAATACGACCGGTAAAAAAGCCCCAACCACCCAACCCCAGCCAAAAGGTGTAATCTACAATTACAAGCGTCTGGTCCATCATTCATAATTCAGCCGTCGTCCATTAAAGAATATCCGCGTCCATAATCCAAAGACCTATTCCATATTCCATATAACAGTATTAGCACCAAATTCAAAAAGGCAATCATAGTATACATAAACATAGGCTTGTTTCCTGCAAGAGAGAAGCGGTCAACAGTTTTTCAATGATGCCGGCAAGACATCATGATGTTCCAAAAATATCAAATCCGTATCGCTGATCAGTATTCTTAATCCATAATATTCGTTGTAAAGTCGTCATCTAAAGAACGATGTATCTCACTCACGCTTTGATTGTGACTATTCATATGAGTACCATGATGATCTTGAAGTACATGGGTCCATACGGCCCCTAGCCCCGGGTTAAGCGGAATTAGACACAAGTTACGAAACGTAACGCCATAGATCTTGCACGCTACGCTCTTATTTTGCTATCAGCATGCGATATGTATCGCTCAGTTTGAGAAACTTTGAGTGGAGGCGCTTGGTGGCGTAGCCTTGTTTTATAAGTTTCTGCAACAATGTTTTGTGACGTTGATTAAAATCGTCACATTTAACACAGGATCTAGCAAATGCTACTAGGTGTGATATGTATACGCCATATGCAGGTCCCACTGGAATATTACTGTCCAGAAAGGGATAGTTTACGATATCGAAATTGTAATCATCTCAAGGTGGAGTGCAGTTGCAAAAAAACATTACATCGGCGAAACATCAAGACCCCTCAATAAACGAATAAAGGAACACCAATCATCTGTGACCAAACAAGATGGGAAATCAGCAGTTTCGGACCACATGAAAGAAAACCCCTCTCACTCAATCAACTGGAACAACACCAAACCCCTTGCCACAAACCACATGCACTGGAAAAACAGAAAACTACTGGAGGCCATTAACATCAAAAGAACAAAACCACAACTGAACAGAGACCAGGGCCTATTCATCCCCAACGCGTATGACCTACTAATCCAGGAACCCCACCGTGCCTAGAAGCCCACCTTGTTAATTATTCCAGCCATCTCAACAAGCCTAATCCTGTCCTATTAAACATTTCTCACCTAGTATAATACTATAGTTATCATACTGTTGACATTTACTCAAGGAACTGTATATATACTGCTTATTTATTTATTGATGTCATTGACTTGAGAACGATACTAGTACCTGTATCGAAACGTCGTCCTGAATAAACTAGAAGTTGTTATCCATAAGCAATTTGTTTATTTATCAGAAACATATCGTCTACCGCTGTTTCTCGAGGACGGCAGTGAGACAGAAATTGTAATCACGATGTTTAGGTGTTGTAAATTCGTTTTTTTATGGAATAATTTTCTGCTGAAATTCTCATTGATGATCATCCCGTGCCATAACATAAGAAAATATTCATTGATTTATGGAGTATTGAAAATACATGCTTGTCTGAAACATTGCATATTATTTTTTTTAACTCCTGTAGAAAAGTCAGTTCCATTACCACTTGTGATCACTAACCGTTGTATTAAATAGTTATCTCAGTGAGTAGAATTCCCCAAACTGATCAGACAAATGGAGGACGCGAGTGATACCTTTCATCATGTGTGATAACTTAGTGCAACGTCTAATCTGTGCCTGGTGTGTGTTCTTAATAATGAAGTCAGACGTCAGATTGTGATGTCTGTGTATTACTTTAGAATTAGAATTTAGAACGTCTTCTATGCCATAGCTATGATAAATGTAAACTAAGAATCCTGATTCAAGCCATATTGTTTATCTAATCCGCATGTTATTCGGATACCCTGATGTACTTTACATAGTTATATTTCACCTAAGGAGGAAAAATTATCGAAAGTTTGACACCGTCAATATTTTCCGAGTGAATTTGCTTGTGTATTATACTAAGCTAATAAGTGTATCAACAAAATAATAATGACCCCCAACCCCCCACGGTGAAACATTGATCGTACGGATAATTGTAATCTTCAGAGCATTGCCCCGCCCCCTTCATTATTATGTCTAAAATACGATTGCATATTGACAATACAAGAATAATACAGTTGTGAAGTCGAAGTCCGCGATAGGCAAGAGGTGGAAAAATGGCCGTCTGGTGACTAAAAAGCAACCATATGACTCTACAGGGATACGGTGGATTCTCGGACGTTGCCTTAGTATCTCAGCCGCGCTTTTATTAAAGATTTCATATGGCGACTATGAAGTATCTACACGGCCCCTAGCACCGGCTTCAGCGAAATTAGATACGCTAGTCCGGGAGCTGTGATGACAGTTCAGCTCACACTAATAACTCATCCGATGTCAATGAATGAGCATCGCGGACGACTGATGAAAAAAAAGCCTCAACACGGGGCTAACATGGCAAATGCAAGATTACCCATAAAAAAAAACTGTAATGCCCGACGCCGTACGGCTCAAATTTCCCACCAAAACAATAAACCTACATATATTTGTTGAATGACATGTACAGGGCGGGCCTCGGGACTAACAGTCAACCAAGTAATAAATTGGAGTGATATGAAAGAGGTGGAAAAATTGACGACGTCAACGGGAGTAGTATGAAAGTTTTCATATGGCAAATGGCGCTGCTGGTTCCTGGTATAAAAAGTATACCATTTCCAGTGGACACAGACGCTGATATCTTCACACCAAAATCGACCATGAATGAACAACGACAGAAGCAGTTCACTGGAGCATAATACACTAAATACCGTTTTGCCTTTGATTTGTACTTCAAGTCTTCGAAAAGGTCAGTGTATCACCACTTCATATCACAACCCTCCAATCGAGCATGATATTTCTCTCTCGTACCTGGCTGGTTTACTTTGATGCTAGTAATCCGTATTGCTCGTGAAACTGATTAGCACGGGGAAACAATCGATTAACTGTTTTTTATTCCACAACCTGTTTGAGATATATCCGGGCTTCGTAAAAGCACATGCGAAATAAACCTGAAACGACCCGCAAACAAACAACTATTAGTTGTATAAACTATAAATCTAAACGGTAGATTTGCTTGACATCTTATTTTGAACGTCTGGATAAGGTGGATTGATATTATCGATGATCGATAATTACAAGCGTCTGGTCCGTCATTCATAATTCAGCAGTCGTCCATTAGAGAATATCCGCGTCCATAATCCAGAGACCTATTCCATATTCCATACAACAGTATTAGCACCAAATTCAAAAAGACAATCATAGTATACATAAACATAGGCTTGTTTCCCGCAAGAGAGAAGCGGTCCGGTCAACAGTTTTCATTGATGCCGGCAAGACATCATGAGGTTCCAAATATCATATCCGTATCGCTGATCAGTATTCTTAATCCATAATATTCGTTGTAAAGTCATCATCTAAAGAATGATGTATCTCAGTCACGCTTTGATTGTGTATGTTCATATGAG
Source organism: Hanleya hanleyi (assembly GCA_036873755.1). NCBI lineage: Eukaryota > Metazoa > Mollusca > Polyplacophora > Lepidopleurida > Hanleyidae > Hanleya > Hanleya hanleyi. The sequence goes on from JAVTVY010025333.1 coordinate 77,029, forward strand.
CACCATGAGGATCTTGAAGTACATGGGTTCATACGGCCCCTAGCCCCGGGTTAAGCGGAATTAGACAGAAGTTACGAAACGTAACGCCATAGATCTTGCACGCTACTCTCGTACTTTGCTATCAGCGTGCGATATGTATCGCCAAATTTGAGAAACTTTGAGTGGAGGCGCTTGAAGGTGTAGCCCTGTTTTATAAGTTTCTGCAACAATGTTTTGTGACGTTTATTAAAATCGTCACATTTAACACAGCATCTAGCAAATGCTACTAGGCGTCATATGTATACGCCATATGCAGGTCCCACTGGAATATTACGGTCCAGAAAGGGATAGTTTACGATGTCGAAATTGTAATCATCTCTTTTGTCATACAATCGACGAGAGAGAAGGCCCGCTTCATTTTTATAGAGATATAGGTCTAAATATGATGTGCCTGTAGGGTTATCTGTAGTTCCCTTCAAATCCAGTGAAGGTGGATATATATCCTTCACTGCGTCATTTATATAGCGATTATCCACAGCGAGAAGATCGTCTATTAGCGTTTGGTGAATGAGAAGGAACGCGCTTTGAATGGATCGGTTTTTGAAACGCCTGCATATAGTCATATTCATAAGAGAACAGATATAGGTCAGCCAATAGGGGTGCACAATTAGTACCCATTGGAATACCTATATGCTGTTGATATATTGTGTTGCCAAATTCCACATAGATATTTTTAATGAGAAATTCAAGCAACTCTATAAACAAAGAAACATCCCATGAATGATATATCTTGTATGTAGTAGAGCTAAAGAATGCTTTATGGCTTCCGACATTAATATATCTACGATCAGTTTTCTTGAACACAGATACTATTAATGAACTTAGACGGTCAATAAGGTCCTGATGAGGGATTGTAGTATAGAGAGTCGAGAAATCTCATGTGGATACATGTCTGTACGGTATGTGATCTTTAGCATCAAGTTCTTCCGTAAGACATTTTGAGTTTTTCAATATCCACATACATTCAATGCCAGAGTTTTTAGAAATAGTGGCGCAATACCTTTCCCAAAATGTTTTTACCTCCTGGAGGGCCGTCGTCAACAGGGTTGAAAGAAGCTTGGTGTTGCAACTTCTAGAACCAGCTATGAATCTAGCTTTGTATGGTGATTGATGCATTTTGGGAGTCCAGTATACTTTTGGTATATCGTTATGTTTGGTTGGAAGACAAATACCTCTTTCCCTGAGAAACGTTTTGTGATTGTTAAATAAATCTTCCAGAGTAAATGCAGTTTGAGAGTAAGTAGACGTATCTGATGACGATATGTTTACACTCAATTCTTCAACCAGCGCCTGGTAATAGTAATATTTACATATGAATATTATATTATTTGGAGCTTTGTCTGCTGGGACTATGACGAATTTACTCTGGAGATTTGCTAGAACTTCTTGTGAATTAGGGCTTCTCAGTACTTGTTTTGCTTGGAGAAGGGTACTTCTGTCAATATGACACCGCGCATAACCAGTTACGGCAAGTATGATGCTCTACATTAATTGATACAGTGCCTTTCACAAAATGATACAAGAGGGTGGTATATCACCATGCTACCATTTATTCTGAGATCATCAACGAAGGTGATGAACGAGCTATGATGTTTTGCAACGTGCATCTGATTCTGCCCACTTTCAGGATAGCCGCATTCTCCACGGTCATCCCGACGAACTCGTGAATGGGGCGATACTCCCTTGCAAGACGTTAGCGTGTGCTTATTTGATGACCGTTTGATAGTTTGGTACCGTACGCTGCAGACACGTATTCATGCTTCGCATTGTAAATGTATCAGCAGCGACGACACGAACGTATTATATACTATTTTTGCAGGGTGACAGTTTGGTGCATATAGCGTTGTACAAAAATGTTTCGATAATGGACATAAAAATGAGGCTTGTTATACAAATGTTGAGATACATATACATATGTTCACCATTCTGTAAGCTGAATTCGTCCACAATCATGACCGGTGTTGATTTACAAGGCAATATTGAGGGTTGATATATATCTTTGGTCAAGCTTCAGCCCGTTTCCATGACAGCGAAACTGATCACGAGTGAGCTACATTCCAATTTCACTGGACTTGTATGGAAGTTAACAGACAGAAATAAATGAAAATCAGAAAAAATAAGTTCGTTTCTTGCAATGGAGAAAAAAATGCGTTTCCAAATCGTTTTCTAGAGTATTATTTATTCCAGGCACGCTTTGACTGTGACTGTTAAATTGAACACAATGGAAATTAAAATACACGGCGTTCAAGAGGCCTCTAGCTTCTGGTTGAGCGTAATTAGACTTGTGAACGAAACATTGCGATATTGTACGTTACGTGCTGTGAACATATCAATCTCTTTATCTAGGGCTGCCTTAACCATTCGCTTTCTTGTCAAGCCTTATGGACTTTTATCTTGTCCACGGATAATTTTTTTTATCGCATTTAGACCTTTCATCAATATTTCATTTGAAACAGACTTGTAGATAGAGTACTATCTGAACATGTCTAAATCAAGGACCCGCGCCGCTACTCGAGTTCACGTAAATCCACCACCGTTAAAGCATTTCCATAAAAGGTTTAGGTCAAGATTCATTATAGGTGAACCAACTCAAATTCAGATAAACATGTAGAACATAACGGATTATGTTGAGATACTACTGTCACCAAATCGAATCTTTCTGTAGGACATTTCATCGCGTAACATTCCCAGACAAAAGTCTTTTGTTGGCCTAATATATCCGGATGTGAATTAAGATTTTCGTAATAAGATATTCTTTCACATTGAACTTGGATACGGTAAGAAGGACTGTCTTTTTGAAATTGTATTTGTGTTGCACAACTCGCACGTTACACATATAAAATAGAAATGAAGATTAACCCTACCAGGCCTAGGGATGTGACGCCCCTTTCCCTTGCATATATTTCTCCGTGGCTTTATAGCCTATCACATTGGAGTCATTTGAGACTATTTGCATAAACATCCGGGCAGAGGAGCATGTCTTCATTCAAAATGGCGACCATGAATGCATGACTGGAAAGTCGATTTCTGCCTTTATTCGTGCCATTTGTAACAACAGTTTATGACTCTCGTCGGATGAGGTTCTACATAGTTCTCGTAATAATTTATCCATACATGTGGCTTTCCTACAACTGGTGGACCCCACGACCTTCATCATTAATTGACGCCGCGTTGGTTTCACAGGATTATGTATCGAATTCACCCCTCAATACGCAGATTTGTATTTAAAGAAACCCTGCATTATTCCACCTCTTGGAATTCGTATGAAACCACACATTGTATAGCTGGTATTTGGCTTAGTCAAATTTTACATAACAAGCTCTTACCAGTTTCACCATGGCAGTCAGCCAGACAAGAAGTAGTTATTACAATGACGAAAATTAAAAGGAAGACACGAACCATCTCGTGTTTACACAAGAATTTGGTCTATTGAGAGAAAAATACAGATCGCATCAAGCCATTTATACAGATGGTTCTAAAGATGGTGAGAGAGAAGCGTATGCTACTATCTTTAGTTCTGGAACTAACACCTGTCGACTTCCAGGTAAAAGTTCGATTTTCACTGCCGCAGCCAAAGCTCTATTGTTAGCTTTAAAAGATATTGGGTCTACTACATGAGGAAAATCAGCACCGTGGCATCCAAACTAAATATAAAAATTCCCAACACCGGGTATAATTTCATGGAATATTTTCAATTTACCACCGTAACGTTTGATGATACAAAATCTACTTTTGTGAACCTGAAATCGGCAGAACCGGGCCTAGATGGTATTAGCATGTCTCTAGTGAAACTTCTCAGAATATATTTCTGTTCACGTATGTCATATAATGAATTCATCTGTTAGCTCTGGTGTTGTTCCAGACGCTTTAAAATATGCCAAAATCACCGCTGTCTACAAATCCGAAGATAATAAACCACTAGAAAAGTACGGACCAATTTCAGTCATGCCCTGCTTTAGCAAAATCCTTGAAAAACTTGCGGCTAATATAATAACCAATTTTCTAGAAATCAATCAGACCATCTGTCCAAACCAATATGGTTCTCGGCCTAATCGATCAACTCTCCTGGCAGCTTGCTATTTATATGATAAATTGACATCGGACAAAAAGCAAAACAAAACAACATTATTACGTTCTTGAACCTCTCCAAAGCCTTTGACACGGTAAGTCGTAATATATTATTAAGTAAACTTACCCACTATGGATTCAGAAATTTTTCAAATCACTGGCATGAAAGTTACTTAACAAACAGAATGCAAAGTGTGTCTCTCGACGGTACGTACCATATCACTTCCTGAGAAAATTACATGTGGTGTACCTCAGAGATCTATTCTAGGACCAATTTTATTCCTTATCTACATTAAGGTTACTGTTTCGGGGTCGAAGTTTCAAAATTTCGATTATTGTTTCTTGTTGTCTTATACCAGAGTACACAGTCAAACCAACATGTTGGGGGGAATAAGAAATTACGAAAATTAGTGCATTGTAGTAAAAAAAAAACATGCAGGGGATTAGCGTGGCTCAAGCGGTCGAACACAGTTTTTGGCCCTTTTCTCCGTTTAGTTTTTCACCAAAAAGTGGGTTTTCCTGTTCTAATTTCTCTCTTGTTATTTGATATACAAACATGAACTTTGGACACAATATTCCAATCATGTAGATCTTCAAAAGGTTGCCTCAAATTTTATAAGTTCGGCCATGTTCATGAATTATTGATGATTTAGTGGAGAGTGTCAAGATTTTGTAGATTTTTTCAATCTTTCGACTTTGCACGACGACGAAATAACTTCTAGGCCCTAACTAAGAAAACTGAGGCAATCTATTTTTATTCAAATGGTGAAGTTCATTATTCCAAAAAAGCAAGTTTGTTTGATGAAAACTGAGAGAGGTATTAGCGCGTGATTTTAAGGACTATACTTTTCTAAAGGGCATCATTTATCTTTAAATAAATCGATTCTTGTAATAAATTCGAGAAAGTTATTTATTTATCTAACTTCCTTGAATCAAGGGCTTTCTGAAAATGTATAGTTTGTATGGATACAAAAAAGCACTGCCCCGAATTTAAGCAAAATTGTGATACGAACACGTACGCAACCGGCACCCGATACAGTAACCTTAATGGTGTCCAACTTGCTACATACTATACCTTTTGGAATTGAAATCGAAATTGTCAATGACTTTTTCTCGGCATTGTTTTCGATAATAAACTGACCTGTACGTCCCATATTGATTATATCATCTTGAATGGGCGCAGCGGCTACAGATGGCCGGGCGTGGGTAGCATCTATCAGTGGTTGGTGATATGAACATAGAGCTGCCTTAGCCTTGTGATGTTTCTTTGTTTATAGAGTTGCTTGAATTTCTCATTAAAAATATCTATGTGAAATTTGGCAACACAATATATCAACAGCATATAGGTATTCCAATGGGTACCAATTGCGCACCCCTGTTGGCTGACCTGTATCTGTTCTCTTATGAATATGACTATATGCAGGCGCTTTCAAAAACCGATCCATTCAAAGCCCGTTCCTTCTCATTCACCAAACGCTATATAGACGATCTTCTCGCTGTGGATAATCGCTATATAAATGACGCAGTGAAGGATATATATCCACCTTCACTGGATTTGAAGGAAACTACAGATAGCCCTACAGGCACATCATATTTAGATCTATATCTCTACAAAAATGAAGCGGCCATTCTCTCTCGTCGACTTTATGACAAAAGAGATGATTACAATTTCGACATCGTAAACTATCCCTTTCTGGACAGTAATATTCCAGTGGGACCTGCATATGGCGTATACATATCTCGCCTAGTAGCATTTGCTAGATCCTGTGTTAATTGTGACGATTTCAATCAACGTCACAAAACATTGTTGCAGAAACTTATAAAACAGGGCTATTCCTCCAAGCGCCTCCACTCAAAGTTTCTCAAATTTGGCGATACATATCGCATGCTGATAGCAAAATACGAACGTAGCGTGCAAGATCTATGGCGTTACGTTTCGTAACTTGTGTCTAATTCCGCTTAACCCGGGGCTAGGGGCCGTATGAACCCATGTACTTAAAGATCCTCATGGTGCTCATATGAACAGTCACAATCAAAGCGTGACTGAGATACACCATTCTCTAGATAACGACTTTAGAACGATTATTATGGATTAAGAATACTGATCAGCGATACGGATTATATATTTTTGGAACATCATGATGTCTTGTCGGCATCATTGAAAACTGTTGAGCGCTTCTCTCTTGCAGGAAACTAGCCTATGTTTATGTATACTATGAATGTCTTTTTTGAATTTGGTGCTAATACTGTTATATGGATATGGAATAGGTCTTTGGATTATGGACGCGGATATTCTTTAATGGACGACGGCTGAATGATGAATGACGGACTAGACGCTTGTATTTTTATGTCCCCAGCTTCAGTATTTCCTTTGATGCCAACGTGGCTAGGCAACCAACAAAACACAACATCAATCTGTTGATGAAGGCTACGGTCATATAATCGTAGAATGTTCAAGATGGTGGTATGAGTTGAAGTTTCACTCTTAATCGCTTGAAGGCATGACAGTGAATTTGAAATATGACATATTGTTCTCATACAGTCGAAAAGCTCATAATAGAGCAGTGAAAATCGAACTTTTACCTGTAAGTCGACAGGTTCTAGTTTTGGGACTGAAGATAGTAGCACACGCTACTCTGACAAAAGATAAATAAACTATTAAGTGGAAATATGACGTCTAGCAATTTTGATCTGGTGAATTCGTCACGGAATACTAATGATTTTTCCCTGCACTAATTCAAACGTGGTGTGGCCCTACATGATATTATATGTCGCAAAAGTTACCATGTATATATATTAGCGCAGATTATTCTTTTGTTTAGCGAACCATATTATTTTATTTACCTGTATTTCAATTATATGGTGAAGTAGCTTTGACTAATGTTTTAGTTGTTGTAACCGTGATCACAGACGTTAAATAAAGCTTCTTAAATCTTGAAACTTAAAAGAATATTAAGCACAATGGAAATATGTACTGATCAATATAGACAGAGCAGAGGGAAACATTTGTTTGTAAGCTCTGACAAAAGAAGTTATAATTACCGTACTTAAGCCGATAATCTGTCCTAATTAGTCCTTTCATAATAAACATGACTTACAGTACTATAAGTATTCCGTGTTATTTATGGTCACGTCGGTCCGATGTCTCAGGTTAGCCATATACTTTATTCCCATACCTTAGAAGTTGTCTTTTCCTCTATTCCGGTACAAGCACCTTGTTAAGATCAGCAAACAAGTCTTCGAATATTTGGTTAGGAAGTGTCTTTGATCTTAGCCAAAATAGAGTCGGTCAGGGGAAAATATTTTCCCTGGCGACTGACTCTCCAGACAAACGACGTTAACTTTATTCTAATAGAGCAACAGGAACATAAAACTGTCGACTGTCGCTTCACACTTGGAAAACTTACTGATGTTTAGTTGCACTTTATTATAATGCAGTGCAACAAAAGTAAGTTCCCCAAAGCGTTGTTTGGTATGTCCCAAGATATTTGCCCGATCGCGATGAAATATTGCACACACTATCCCAGTAATCAAGCCGACACGGTGTATCAAGGATTATCCTGTTGTGCTCTAATGAGCATGCGCAAACTGGAACTTGGTTGGATTTTGAAAATTACACAAACAGATTAAACCAGATTTTTCAATGGCGACTGTTCATTTCATCATACATTCCACATGTTCACGGGGTGTCTCGACGGCCAGTATCGTTAAAATCGCATGTGACCATCGCGACAGTAACTGTATCACATTCGGACAACGAGGTCGCATCGTGTTGATGAGGCGTGTGATCCGTTTTTGCGGGATGGCTAACCACTCCTCCTGAAGCAGCCGTCTCACATCATCAAGATCTGACTCCATCCCAACTCGACGACGGGGTTGAGATCCGGAGAACTGGCGGGTCACTGCGTCCGCTCATTGCCTTCAGTTTGGAAAAAGTCATTTACAACCATTGCCAGATGTGGACGGGCATTGTCGGAGAACTTCAGCAAAGTAGCGATTGTCGTTCAAGTTTCCCTCAATAGGCACCAGATCGGTTTTGCCTGTGGTACTAATGTCTGCCCACACCATTACGCTGCCACCACCAAAGGCCGTTACGGACTCCACGGAGCACTCTGCATGTTCTTCACCATGCCAACGCCACACACGCCTCCTACCGTCAACATGGCGGAGACACTCACGCATTTCGTCGTTGAAAAGGGCATTGGTCCATTGCTTTCTAGTCCATCGAACAAGATTTGTTGCCCACCGCAGACGCGCTATCTTATGAAGGCGAAGCAACAAGACTCTCTTAACCATGAGCCTAGCACGTAATCCGACGGCGTCTCCTAATTGTTTGGGCACTCAACCTCCTAGACCCGACACTAGCATCTGCTCGAATCTGATCTCGGACTTCTGGTGGTGGAATTCAGAATGGGAGTTAATTGAATTGAGAAACGAATTGAATCCGCGCCACATTCGACGATGATATAGCAATCATACTGATTACAGGTATTTTTGTCAGCGAAAACATTGATTTTAGCGTTTTTGTTCCAAGATTCACTTTCAAAACATTCTGAAATGCCTGAATTTGCCTTTGTGCAAGCCAGTGAGACGGTTTCAGTTTTTTGTTTGACATTTTCAGTATTTTTTTAAGACACCGATCGCTAGTCATGCAAAGAATGATCTTACCACTAAGAAAGTGATTTGTCGACGAAAATGGTATTCGAATTTTTGTGGCCCACGCAGACCCTCATACCTGATGACCTTCTGTTCCTGAGTGCGACGTTTGCGATTCGCCCATCTTGTCGCTGTGTGGTTGCCCTGGGCCTGCCACTTCTCGGCAGATCCTTCACATCTCCAGTTTGGAGAAATTTGGCTTGTAATTCACGAATGGCATTAGGTGTCACCCCCATTCGAGGCGCAACCTGTTTTACTGGCTTGTTAGCCTCCAAAAGGCCAATTGCAATAGGCCTATCCATATTCGATAACCGAGTCATGGTTCACCACAGAAATCTACAACTTTTAACGCCCTATACTTGCGGGCAGTAATATGGGCTTTTCGGGTATGCCACCGTTTTTATTGACCATCTCGGACCTGATGCATGTGAAAACGCATGAATTTCTTGTGGTGTGTGTCATGTCCTAAATGCACAACCACACGAATAAATTTCAGGACTGGGCGATCGACATTTTGACATTTTCAAACGGCCATCATCAGCAAGATGCGAGCTAGTTGTCGGAACGTGATACAGTGTCGTGGTCGTTACACGCGATTTTAACGATTACTGGCCGTCGAGACACCCAGCGAACATGTTGAATGTGTGATGAAATGAACATGTGCCATTGAAAAATCTGGTGGAATCTGTGTAATTTTCAAAATCCGACCGAGTTCCAGTTTGCGCATGCTCATTAGAGCACAACTGGACCTACAGGAAAATCCTTGTTACACCATGTCGACTTGATTACTGGGATAGTGTGTGCAAAATTTCATCGCGATCGGTCAAATATCTTGGAATATATCAAACAACGCTTTGGGGTAACTTACTTTTGCTGCACTGTTTATATACAAATGTTTGTACTGCTGAACAGTCTTAATGAAAAAAATATAGTTTGAAGATTGACTTGAGAATTGACCATGAACGTCGCCTGCGCAATGACATTGGATGTCGCGTTTATCAATATATGAGGTACATTTGTCTTTGGGGACAATAGTCTATTACTGGAAGAGTGAAGCTGATGCACTTTTTTCTGTTTCAAATCATCCTAAACATTTATGTATTTCAACACTCTTCGACTGGCGGTGGTTATCAAATGTGAAACGTGATTTATTTTAGGCAGAGATCTTTCTTTTAAAAGACATCGAGTCGGTGAAGCAAAACGCGAAGTTATCGTAAGCGAACGATGTCGAGATTCTACTGATACTACTGATTCTACCGATACTCCCATTCTGATAGCACAGGTCATTCGTCGAAATATATATATTCATTGAATACACTAAACACAGCGATATAACCTGTCCAGCGATCGATCCAGGGCGGACTGACTATCTCTATGCTATACCGGATAGCCTCTCTCTCTCTCTCTCTCCAGCTATTGTCGACTCCTCCATGAGTCGGCAGATTGTAACAGGTTGACGGGACTAGATCGCGAGATAAGTTTAACCCCACTGAACAATTGCAAGGTTCATTTAGAAGATGGAGTTGGATAACTATGTCACAGACCATTGAAATACTTTTCAATTATTAAGCAGTTGGATATATTCTGAAGAATTTCCATGGTTGAACTGAAGTGGCGGTTGAGAACAAGTCGTGAATCGTCAGCCTCAAACGGAATCACAGGTATGTCAATATCAAGTATCTCTGTCACTTTCGACCACTTGCCGTGCTTGTATCTATCAGAATACAACGAACGTGACAAATTTCCTATCAATAATAAGGTATAACATCGTAAAGGCCACGTCAACTCAAACCAATACTGCAGCATTAAAGTCGTTATCCCAAAATTAAGATAACGGAATCCCAAAATTAAGATAACGGAATCCCAAAATTATGATAACGGAAGTAAATTTAAATAATCTGAATGCCACGTTTATTCATAATTTTCGTCACTGCAAAATCGTATTCGGGAATCCGTGTCTGTGATTTCTCTGCGAAGGGGCGAACATCATCTACCGTATATAAAGCGTAATATATTATATTTATTAATTAAGTATTATATTATAAGGCAGCGAAATCAAATCAATCGATGGCGACAATTTGTAGGCCTAAATACCAAACACTAATTAGAGCTCTGTGTTTAGCCAATCCTCAAATGGAACGCACCTCATAAATTTAATATCGGTGTCAGTGTACGAAATTCTGGCAATCCTCAAATGGAACGCACCTCATAAATTTAATATCGGTGTCAGTGTACGAAATTCCACTCAACGTGAATATATTTGCGCCCACCAGATTTCATTGCGCGTCAATATAATTTTTGTTGTTAATACTGTAGGGTAAATTGAAATCCGATCTTACATAAAGCTGAAGGAACAACATGATTTAATGAAGGTGTATTCAAATTGTCACTGATACAGTGAAAAAAAAACACAAGCTGATTTGACTGAAGGAAAAGGTTCTGAATTAAGAGGTTCATTTCTAAGCATCAATAAAATCTCAAAAGAAATGTGGAAGGGGAAAGGCATATCGAACGACAGTTGGGTACTTTCTGGAGCGGACTTTTATATGATAGCCTATTTTTGCATTAATCTGTACTGATATGAAACAAGTCCTTTGAATTACGTTGTCTTTGATACAGAAAATACTACCGTCTGAAGAGTATAAGTTTCAGCTAATATCAGAAAAATACCAGCGATATTGCTGCAGTCAGGTTCAGCTGCAGTTCATGCATAAATTGGCCTTATTGTTGCAGCTAAGTTATCTTGTTTCATGGAATCACGCGCTGATGTGCGTTTGCCATAAATGAGCTGCGGCTTTTATTCAGGAGTATTTCATCGCATCAACAGGGTGGAGTCAACAGTTTACAGAGGCAAATCGGATAAATATACTCAACGTAACAAGTGGTGATCTACTGATCCGCAATATACGAACTCATCAGTTACTTAATTCAAATGTATTCATACACAAATATGGCAACAAACCAAATATAAGTGAAGCATGGATGGATGAGAGTACTCGAATAAGAATATTCAAGATGTAATGAACTTGTTCAGCCGATTTGATAGATGTTTGATGGAGCGTATCTTAGCAACTACATTGATATATCATATGCATCACCTCGGTTGGCGCTCCATATGCAATAAAGACAGTTTGCTTCGGACAGTCGAATACTTACATGTAAATACAAGTGACGTATCCAACATTTAGACGCCGGCCGTCGTCTATTAAGAATTTTCGCGTCCAAAAGAAAATATTAGCCCTCGGCACCAAGCAAGCATACAATTGATACAAGCAGGATTCTCCCAAGCGGTAAACACTACTTAAATCCATTTTAATATTTAATATATTAGCAAGGTTGTCTTTGAAAGCAAATTTTTTTTTTATTTATGAAGGTCGATTCTAGAATGAATAAATAAATAAATAAATAAATATATAAAACGTAAATAAAAAACTCCTTTTCTGCATCTTATATGCTTTATAAGTAAAACGACAGTTTATGTTTCCCCTATATGATCGTAATATGTTTGAAACTTTATTTCCGCAGTCTCTCTCTCTCTCTCTCTGTAATAAGAAGCAACTCATCTATACTATAGATATAGACATGAGTTTAGAATCAAAATTCTAGTTTGCCAACAATACGACAGCATTGCATTTTTGCATGTTACTTTTACTATAAAGTGGCTGTATTCCTACACCCAGACACCAGTTACTCTGATACAAACCCAAGTATACTTAACAACTTATTTCATAACTAATATAAGACTACAGAGAAATTTAACAAGAAATTGTGCCTGTGTGATAATTTTTACGATGTAAATTATTGATGTTGTTTGTGGTGTGACTGTGGGTACACGATTTGGCGAGTGCACTCTGAAGTGTATTTGTATCTTATGTTAAACGAATAAATATATTTATACAGAGGTAATAAATAAAACTTCTAGACACAAGACGCTCTGGATTAAGATAGGTACATGAATTATTGCTTATACTAAGTGCAACTGAAACGTTCCTCAGTCGTATTAACTCCGGCATATATTTTCGACCTTCAAAAAAGTGATTTTTACCTACGGATCTATCGAGTTTTAAATAAAGAACAACTACATGTATCTATCTATCTATCTATCTATCTATCTATCTATCTATATGTGTAATGACGAAGAAAACAGTTAAATAGCGATGAAAGTGTTTAAGCGAGAGAGAAGGATTTTGTCTTTGCTTTCTGTATCGGAGAATTTGTCATTAGCTTGTAGTATACTCGTACCTTAATATGATACCATTGTCAATGCATTTTCCCGATACCAGATTTGTCGAAACATGATATCAGTGCTGTTGTATAAAAATAAATGTGCTAGAAATCGAACATCTCTCGTGCGTACTTCTGCCTAACAAGTAGTATATATTTTTGGTAAAGAGTATCAATATTTCAGATATTTGATAATTAAAGTATTATATATTAACTAGATATACAATTCGTATGGCTATATACATATTCGTATTAACCGATCAGTAGTAAAAGAAAATAGTGGTTCTGCCGTGGTACTTATTTTCACATCTCAGTATATTATTTTATTATAACTATATATTCGCTAAATGTGTTACTTCTGCATACATGCACTGTGATAATGAAACGGATTCAATATCAGCATCTGGTGTTTGCAATCGATCAAAAGAAACCGAATAAGACAACGTGCAAATCTTCTATGTTGCTGGCAGTCTCATATATCGTTGTCCCTGCAGTGTCAGAAGGATTGGGTCAAATTGACTAGATATTTTGGGTATAACGTGATGGACCCAAAGAGTTTGAGTTTGGGTCAAACATTCTGACAGTGTAGCTATAAATGAAAGTAGACAGGACCACCGATTCCCCGTATTGCCAGTATATAGTCTGATATATTATTGAATTGAGTTTTTGGAATGTGTTTAAAGATATAGCGTAAACCCAATCGTTCTAACGAGGATATGAACTGTTACATCATCTCCTACCCCCTAGAACCTACCTACTGGATATCTTTAAATGACGACAGATGAATATGCACATGTTACAGTATGTAAGTGTATATTTCATGTTCACGCATCCAGTGGATGTTAGATGCCTATTTATGCAATTTTTCCTCGGTTTGCCGTCATTTTCATCTGACGACGATACAGCTCACCAATGCCCAGTGTACGAGTTGTCACAGCTCACCATTTACCAATATACGAGTTGTCAGAGCATTTCCATCATAGTTCTCAAGATTTGTATCTAATACCGCTTATGCCGATGCTAGGGACCGTGTGGTCATGTCATCCAAGTTGCCACATGAACAGGTACAATAAAAGCGTACCTGAGATACAACACATATCACGAATCGTTAGATTATGGTATGTGCTTTATAATAGATTAACCAGAAGACTATACTGTGAAGTCATGTGGCTCTGTCAGTATGTCGGCACCTCTTCCCACTTCACTTATATGCGTTGTAATTAAATTGATTTGCTCGTCTACACAGACAAAGCTTTTAAACCTACCGAACAAAGAATTTCCCGATCCTCAAAGGGCGTTTGGTGTTCTGTTTCATAGGTCATCCCCAGTGACCCTCCACAGCTATGCTGACAAAGTTTCCGACCTTTCGATCGAACCTGTGGCCTTTCCGGCTGGACGAACTTCATGTTCCCACCCCCAGTGGGGGTTAAAAGCCCTTTATGCCCCCTCATATATCCTCACTTCTGGAATCCCCCTCTGATACTATCCACAGCAGATTTCGATGAGGACAGATAATGATACACATGTTACAGTGTGTACATTTTATATTTCTGGCCATCCGTGGGTGTAAGTACCCTTTAAAAAAAATGGTATTAATCTTCCACTCCAAATATTCTGACAAAGTTATCTCGACTTTTTGACAAAAAAATAAACAAAAATCCGGGCCCCAATAGTCGTCAGATGACCTTCTTGATTTTTTTTATTACTCAGATTGACCCCAATACCGCATCGACAAATTTTCCTAAACCTTGACCCTACAGGCTAGACAAACAAATAAACAAACAAACAAAGATGGTTAATTTCTGGCGGCGCAGCGCCGCCGGATATCTGAATCCAGTAAACATGGGAGCGGCCATCTTGATATTGGACGAGTAACAGGTGTTTCCTCGAGACATACTTCACAGACGTGCCGTGGAGTGATCCAACTAGTTTCATATCGTAAAACGACAGGATTGTATCACCCGTTCGTGGTTAACACATTAATATTAATTCTGTTATAATGAATTCATCGAATAAATGTCCTTTAGTACTATTTTATTATGGCTGAAAGACCAAATCGATGACCATACATGATCAAGTTATTCACCTGTACGTCTGCAGCAAAATGTTTGAGATTGACCTGCGAGTTACTAAAAACTCGAAACAGTAAAACACGCGGATCGGATTGATGTGTAGAGAAAGTCGATCTAGGCTTAATTTACAATGACACACATCAATAAAGAAATAGTGGCTTGATGATGGGTCCCATATAATGCCACAGCGCGAACTCTTATTCCCGGCTATATGAAGTGACTTAATACGTCAACCAGAGAACATTACTTTCAAAGTCCTAGTGGGACAAACAAACAAATCGACGTTTTTTTAACCATAATGGCGCATCGTGACCTGTATTCACCAGTTGCACACGTAATCGGCTTGTAATACGCAGATTATAAGCTACAAACGTTTCCGCCGGCATTGATGCATCTGCATCAATAAGTTTTCTTGTACGATTATAGTGTCTGGATCGTATGCATAGTCCAACAGTTCTTGGATATTCCATTTCGTCATGTGGTATCCCAGAATTGTTGCATGAATTTTTTTATACACCTCGCGTCAGTTAATATATCATCTGGAACCGCAAATCAATTATTTAGAAGGCATTATAAGTTTTGATCTGTTGTTTGGCTAGCGTATTTATCGAACACGGACAATCGAATTTGAGGTGATATGGCGTATACATATCACGCCTAGTAGCAGTTGCTAGATCCCGTGTTAAATGTGACGATTTTAATCATCGTCACAAAACATTGTTGCAGAAACTTATCAAACAGGGCTAAACCACCAAGCGCCTTCACTCAAAGTTTCTCAAATTTGGCGATACATATCGCATCCTGATAGCAAAATACGAGCATAGCGTGCAAGATCTATGGCGTTACGTTTCGTAACTTGTGTCTAATTCCGCTTAACTCGGGGCTAGGGGCCGTATGAACCCATGTACACCAAGATCCTAATGGTACTCATATGAACAGTCACAATCAAAGCGTGACTGAGATACATCATTCTTTAGATGACGACTTTACAACGAATATTATGGATTAAGAATACTGATCAGCGATACGGATTTGATATTTTTGGAACATCATGATGTCTTGCCGGCATCATTGAAAACGGTTGACCGCTTCTCTTTTGCAGGAAGCAAGCCTATGTTTATGTATACTATGATTGTCTTTTTGAATTTGGTGCTAATACCGTTATATGGAATATGGAATAGGTCTTTGGATTATGGACGCGGATATTCTCTAATGGACGATGGCTGAATTATGAATGACGGACCAGACGCTTGTAACTCAGACATATGTCGACCCTACCTGTGATTTTCAAATCATTTGAACAACTGCTATGCAGTTAATCGATTCGTGGTGATAATATTCCGACAACGATTATCGTTGAAATGAGTTTAACTTATGAATGCATAAGTGAGTGCTATATAATAGGAAATCCAAACGATTCTTCGATAATTTCACACCGTAATTCTTCACGGCTGTGGATAATGCGTCGTTTTCGAATGGAACGTTGCTATGTTCTGATATATTTGCACTGCAACATCGCATCGTGACATTGCGCAACAATCGGATTGACGACATCATCATGACGCCAGTAAAAGATAGCAGGCTTTACATAATGGCACCAACTTGCATTACAGTAGAACTGTCGCCTTGTGTGGGATATCATATCTGTCATGTCGCAAGTTATTGGCATTGTCGATACCTTATTCTCTTCAACGATTTCCATCGCACAATCTTTTTATGTTATCGAGTCACAAATTCACCCCACGACACAGTACATTATGGGATAATACCGTGAAGGCAGCACGTTGATTTTAATCTGATATCTATATATTGAATGTAACCTAATGTAGTGACTGTAATCTGATATATATATATTGAATGTAACATAATGTAGTGACTGTAATCTGATATCTATATATTGAATGTAACCTAATGTAGTGACTGTAATCTGATATCTATATATTGAATGTAACCTAATGTAGTGACTGTAATCTGATATCTATATATTGAATGTGATAAGATATCTGCGAAATTATCCTTATCTGATACCTATGTATACTGATAAAAAAGAGAATACTTGTTAATTGCCGAAGCTTATCCAAGAAACACATAGGAAATCCGACGTGAATGGAACCCATGTCGTCCACGACAGCAGCAGCCTGGCCATTCAGGAAAGACGGTCTAACCGACACGGCCACATCGCCTCCCACAAAATTGAGGGTTTCTTTGAACGTTTTTTATTTTCACGTGGCTGAATTATCGAATTATTGACAACGACTGAATATTGAATGTCGGAGCTGATGCTTGCTATTACAGACCGTCAGCTTATAGGACTCGACGACGAGTACCCGGTTCACCGGGAACACAATAATACATTTAAACTTACATATAATAAGGTAAATATTTTCTTCAAACAATTGCTTATGCTACTCATTAGTCCCAATCTATATGGAGTGAATAAACATTATGAAAACAGCTCATCTTATAATTAGGCTCTCTCTGAAATATGAAATATGATATTCTACCGAGATATTATGCAATATTTACTCAACAATAATGGCAACGAAACAAGTTGATGGTAACTAGGACGACTCCAATTCATACGAACTATGTATGTTGGTTCTGTAATTAGAGAACGAAACTTCTTTAATGTCCAGAAGGCGGAGTAAGTAGAGATGTTTTCTCTCAGATTCTATAAACCTAGAACGATATTGTTTGGATATATCAAGGAAAACACATTATTGACTTTTAATGACGGGTAACTGGCAAATGGTTACGCTCTGATAACACAAAGAGACGTGAATTTAATACTTTTCATTTGGTAATGGAAGACCGAGGATAACTGAAATAGATATATCGGGATTGATTTTTGATAGATTTCTGTTTCAGTAACCTTTTCGCATACGCGTAAGTTGATTATTCAGGTGCGTAACAAATGTAAATAATCCCGTAATAATTGGAAATATGATACAGTTAACTGTGCCCCAATATCGTAAAGGAAAGAATATGTAATACTGGTCCATAATATCATTGTATTGCAGATGGTAGATAAGGGATGAGTATATGAAATTCAATTAATCATGCCACCTGGATGGACAGTTATATGAACATATCAATTATATGATTACAATGTCTTGATGATATTGATGAATGACCAGCAAATGACATTTCTTTCTCATGATGAACATTGTACAGCGATGGTTTGTTAAGGAATAATTGGATTCTTAATCTCGTGATTACCCCAGTTTGACAACTGTAGCTTGGGGGGGAAATGGTGCGCCCACGGCCTGGTAATATATCGGTCTGAATTGATTATTAGAATGTTTCTGAGGAAGGATATAGCATAGTCACCATTGTCAACAAAGAAATATTTCTCACTTAACGGAAAGTAAGCAAGACAATGAGCTTGGTGTCTTATTACATCCATGAAAGTTTCTAGCCGGTAACGGATGTTCGTTGGTGGCAAACACGTGGTATTTGGCAGGTAAGAAACCCACGTGTTTATTACTGCCGTTTGAGTGTATTGAAAATGCTCACCGATAAGCCACTTAAATGATGAGACATTGATGGCAAGCTTAAATATTTAAAGACAAAGGATGCGGAGACTATTAGCTGATCGATATATGTCCCCCTCGGGAACCCCACTCGCCTCATCACTCATCACTTAATATTGGTAAATTTATGCTTCCTGGTATCTCCTAATTGGTGGTCGGTCGGGAGGGATGAATGCCTGAGCGACGGTCACATAGTACAATCAGAGCCCCGGTTAAGACGATGCGGCTTCAGAGCCAGTGACGTTTTCTCGGTGATTTTCTTTTTCAGGTGGTTCTCCAATAAACGAACGAAGAGAAAATCAGTATCCAGCATGGGGAAGATCAACATCAATATCACGTTTCTACTCTTAGTTTGTTATCTATCGCTTCCTGTGAGTTCAATAACTTCCCTGAAGACAAACAGAAACACACCTGGTATTTTACTACAAGCGTTAAGGTAAGTTATTGTAATACTTTTATTAATGCCAAAGATAAATGTAGTG
The DNA here is from genome assembly GCA_036873755.1 of Hanleya hanleyi. Classification (NCBI taxonomy): domain Eukaryota; kingdom Metazoa; phylum Mollusca; class Polyplacophora; order Lepidopleurida; family Hanleyidae; genus Hanleya; species Hanleya hanleyi. The sequence goes on from JAVTVY010025333.1 coordinate 96,103, forward strand.
AATATGCGAAACGAATCCGTTTCAATTTTAATCTTGAAGCTGAAATCGTGTGCATCAAAAAGACGAAGATATTATAATCAAAGTGCCGAGAGTCGGTCGTATTGACGGGAATTCAGCTAGATCAAATACAACAACATATTTTCTTGAGTATATCTTTCCATTAAATATATTGATGTATGAAGTATACAACGTCTCGCTAAATTAAAAACCAGTTCCACGTATATATATATATATAAATATGCCTGCGAACAAACACATTTCTTGAAAGAGGTCAATGACTTGAGCTTCTGTCGACCGTCAAATGTCACTGCAAACTATCCATTCATCAACATGATGTTTGGCTGATTCAAAGTTAAAGATAAATGTATTTTATCTGGCTTCGATAGTGTCTGTTCAATTGAAAGCCATTAAATGCTGACGTTCATAATTCTTACATGGACTCTAGCCCAGATCAAGCTGAATTGAGCTTTACGAAACAAGAATTACAAAGGTAAAAATCTTACAGTGCAACTAACCGTTGCATGATATACCATGACATGGTGGAGGGTGTATGTCGGCGTACCGGACATTCTGATTGCATTCTACCCGAGGAAACCCCGAGGACCAATAGATATTCTTGCCCTGCTTCTCATCTCGGACATCCTTTTATTGTATCTGTTCATGTGAGCACCTGTGATGGCGTTACCATACTCCCTCAATGACCGGATTAAGTGGAGCTAGATAATTTCGGAGAGCTAACTAAAACTCGTGGACTTTCAAAGGCCATCTAAATTTACTTGTACAAGACTCCAATAAGTAGGGCTATTGTAGAAGAATGAGATACGTTAAACGCAACATTAAAATTGTGGAAAACGATGACGGCGTACTGACAAGAAGTCATATGACCCACAGACAAATATACTGACTGCATATTTCTAAAAACATCACAATAGCCAAAAGTGATCCCAATTATGATTTGTATCCCAGCTACGTTTTCATTTCAGATGTTCATGTGGGCATCTTGAATGACATGACCACGCGGTCCCTAGCACCGGCTTGAGCGGTATTAGATACAATATTTCAGAATGATGATGTAATAGCCCTATCACGTCATCTGTTGGAAAATGATGAACTACATTACCAAGTGTACATGGTACATAGATATAATATTATGCCAATTGTTGATTTCTAGCCTGAACTAATGTACACGCGTCATTGTACAACTATGTCATCCATTGGCTTGTGTTTTGTACTTAATGAGATATTTTAGTCGCATTGTCAAGGTTCATAAAGTATTTTTTCACGGGATATAACTGTCAATGCGTGCGGTATAAAATGACACTAAACCCGCTTACTGAAAAGAGACTTCGGCATAATATTGTTTTCAATAGCATTTAAAGCGAATTACAAGCGTCTGGTCCGTCATTCATAACCTAGCCGTCGTTGTTTATTAAAGAATATCCGCGTCCATAATCCAAAGACCTATTCCATATTTCATATAACAGCATTAGGACCAAATTCAAAAAGATAATCAGAGAGAAGCGGTCAACAGTTTTGACTGATGCCGACAAAACATCATGATGTTCCAAAAATATCAAATCCGTATCGCTGATCAGTATTCTTAATCCATATGATATTCGTTGTAAAATCGTCATCTAGAGAATGATGTATCTCATTCACGCTTTGATTGTAACTGTTCATATGAGCACCATCCGGATCTTGAAGTACATGGGTTGTGACTGTTCATATGAGCACCATCAGGATCTTGAAGTACATGGGTTCATACGGTCCCCTAGCCCTTCTTGAAGTACATGGGTTCATACGGCCCCCTAGCCCCGGGATAAGCGGAATTAGACACAAGTTACGAAACGTAACGCCATAGATCTTGCACGCTACGCTCGTATTTGAGAGTAGCATGCGATATGTATCACCAAATTTTATAAGTTTCTGCAACATTGTTTTGTGACGTTGATTAAAATCATCACATTTAACACAGGATCTAGCAAATGCTACTAGGCGAGATATGTATACGCCATATGCAGGTCCCACTGGAATATTACTGTCCAGAAAGGGATAGTTTACGATGTCGAAATTATAATCATCTCTTTTGTCATAAAGTAGACGAGAGAGAAGGTCCGCTTCATTTTTATAGAGATATAGGTTTAAATATGATGTACCGGAAGGGCTATCTGTAGTTCCCTTCAAATCCAGTGAAGGTGGATATATATCCTTCACTGCGTCATTTATATATCGATTATCCACAGCGAGAAGATCGTATATATAGCGTTTGGTGAATGAGACGGAACGGGCTTTTAACCCTATCTGGCCTGGGCTTTTTGGGACCTGTTGTGACCTGGTGGGGGAGGCGAAATGGCCCCCCTAATTATTTTTCTTACCCCTTGAGCTAGGGAGCTTACCACACTATACCCTTGGGTCAAGCTCTACCAGAAAATATAACAAAATCCAAGATGGCCACTTTGATGACGTCACAGTGACGTCATTTTCAAAAACGGCATTTTTGGGTCGATTTTTCAGTCAGATTTTCCGAATTTTTTATTTATGCAATTTTTTCACAAAAATGGCATGATAAATTAGTAAATATTAATGTGATGTGAAATAAAATAGTTTTTGCCCACTTTTCATCCCGGAAAAGCAGAAAGTTTGAAGAAATATGACAAAAACATCACTTTTCTGGGACCGCACGTGGCCGCCATCTTGAATTTACTCATGATCCTCTGTTCGGGGGGTTATACAAATAGGCTCAAAATGACCCCAATATGATAAACTATAAAGTCACGGAGTTTCAGCTCTCTATTTTCTGAAAGACTTCATCATTGATAACCCTTCCGCGCTTCTGCCTTGATGAGAGGAATTTGTTGGTGGAACTTCTAGAACCAGCTATGAATCTAGCTTTGTATGATGATTTATGCATTTTGGGAGTCCAGTATACTTTTGGTATGTCGTTATGATTGGTTGGAAGACAAATACCTCTTTCCATGAGAAATGTTTTGTGATAGTTAAATAAATCTTCCAGAGTAAATGCAGTGTGGGAGTAAGTAGACGTATTTGATGATGATATGTTTATCCTCATTTCTTTAACCAGCACCTGGTAATAGTAATATTTACATATGAATATATATTCCCAATCGAATATACAGCTTATTACATATGCCATTCATCCCCTTAGCATGTGGGAATAAGGAAGAAATTTTAAGCGGAATTAGAGTTCAGGCAGTTGTAGAACGGCGTCCGGAATTGTATTCCATCCAGGAAATCTTGTAGTGGGGTTTGGCAAATAGATACATGAATGATGAATAAATCGTTTACTCGACACTTTGAAATATTACCTAAAATACGATAATGTGACATTATATATCTCCGTGAAAACCCTGTCAATCTTCTGCCAAAATTTGAATCTGAGTAGCTGGGTACCCAAATTTCATAAAGTTAAAAAATTATGACGCTGGAATGTGGATTTTTTCCCCCAATAATCTGACATTTTCAGCACCAATATACACCGAAAAGAAAATCCGAATTTGAATATAAATAAATTGGAAACGTGAGTGTAATTTTCCATGAAACGAATCGGGGTAGGATTTGTCAATGGACGATATGTAAAATACTTTCGGAAAATGGTTTCGAAATATATCGGTTTTGAAGCAGGTTAAGTATAAAGGCCTATTATATCTTCCCACAACGATGAAATCTGCTAAAGAAACTTTATTTTAACATTTCTCTTGAACTTCATCGCCACGAAATTGTTCGCGAGGAGAAAATCGGCCCTATACAACAGGCTGACCCAGTTCAAGTGCTCTCTCCAATGATCGAGACGATTCAGATCACGCGACCACGCCTATCCAATCAAAGTAACCGATGACAGGCGTTCCCAATGGGGCGTCACACTCCCCGAGATTTTCCGCTGTAATTTCATGTAATCTCACGTAATTCGCTTAGAAACCGGAAACAGACGAAGCAGTCGATTTCTCACGCTCATTTAATAAGCTGACGGACCTACATCCATTAGCAAAGAAACTGGCGGGAGTAGAAGATACATGCGCGAATGAAATGAGCATATTCTTTTCCGGGAATCTACTTTCGGGAGAACCTAACCCCAGTCGAAACAAGACTTTCCCATCTATTTCTCAAAAATTCCATTCTCGGGACCAGGTCTATCATGCCTAACAGACTCTTGGAGATTATACGAGAAGTTCCGTTGTTTGCTTCTCTTCTAATTCGATGGCTTCCACCGAGTGAGCATGGTATCACTATATGTTCTTTACTATCATCCAAAATCCATAATCTATCAGATTTCTTCGAACTTGGCGATTGAAATAGGTTCATGTTTACACAATTTAGAAACAACAAATTTGAAATAGATCTATCAAAGGAATGTTCTGGCGCACTCGTCATAAACCTCAATTTTACTCTTCTCGTAGTGGTAAGCGTAGGCGGCTGTTTGTATCACGTAACCAACTCCGACGATCAATGAAAATTCACCTCTCTCACATCCGAAATTCAAAATACTACAGATACTACGTAGGCGTGCCATACGACTTTACGACAAAAGAGATAAACCCAATTTCGACATCGTTAACTATCCCTTTCTGGACAGTAATATTCCAGCGGAGCCTGTATATGGCGTTTACCTATCTCGCCTGGTAGCATTTCCTAGATCCTGTGATAAATGTGACGATTTTAATCAAAGCTGCAAAACATTATTGCAGAAATGTAGCGTGCAAGAGCTTCGTTTCGTAACAAATTCCGCTTAACCCTGGGCTAGCGGCCGTATGAACACATGTATTTCAAGATCCTCATGTTGTTCATATGAGCAGGCACAACCAATGCGTGACTGAGATATATCCTACTCTAGATAACGACTTTAACGAAAATCATATGGATTAAGAATACTGGTCAGAGATCCGGATTTGATATTTTTGGAACATCATGATGTCATGCCGGCATCATTGAAAGCTTGTTGACCGCTTCTGTCTTTCAGGAAAGTAACCTATTGTTATGTACACTATGGTTTATTTTGTTATGTTGCTAACGCTGTCATATGAAATAGGTCTTTGGATTACGGACGCGGCAATTCTTTAATGGACGACTGTCGAATACTGAATGACGGACTAGACGCTTGTATTACAATGACTACATTTTAGTCACGTCTGCTGAATGACATATAGATGATCGAACTTGTATATAGACATTTTTTTTTATTTTTACTTCTGTATCTTTTGTTAATTGTATTATATTATAGTGCTTGTTAAATTATGAATGAAATTAAGAAATGTATAATGGAACATAAATAAAGGATTGTGTTGATGGGCCGCGAAATCTGTATTGGAAAGCGGCGGGAAAACTACAATTTCAATCAAAAAATCACGTCTTCGAAAAGGCAAATGATTGGTTGCGATAGGATCTAGGACATTTAGACGTACACGTCCCATTCTATGTAACAGCTAGTGCCAGAGAGAAGACGAAATGGGAAAGCTGTTGTGCTCGTTTAGTATAGTTTGTTTTTGCCAGAAAATGAATCGCAAAAACCAGGTTTTGAATATCCCAACGATCCATGTATCCAGTTCCGTTCTGGATTTTGTCTCAAGAACACTTACGATGTGTGAGATGCAGAAACACAATACCCCAGAACTACACGTGATCCTTGGTGTGTATTTGGGCACATTGCAGATGAGCCTGTGGGTCAGATTACAGCTATCTTCCACACCACCATTGTATGAATATATGGAACTATGTCCCATAGACTTCATCATTGATAACCCTTCCGCACTTCTGCCTTGATGAGAATTGGCTCATTATGTTCATTATTTTCATCGACACTCATACATGTATGAATTTGTGCGTGAATATATCTTCAACGCGAATGCATTATGCATTCGGTAATCGGCATATATGAATATGGCAGTGTGACTAACGTCACAGGACCTACGAAGTAGGGTAGGCATCAGGACTCCGACGCGAACTGAACTCTTGGAAATCCCCCACGCCCCAAGTTGAAATCCTGCCTATATTAAGATGGGCAAAGCCCAAGTCCGAATCACCAGTGATTTTCACAAAAAAATCCCCAGAAATTTTCATCAAAAGTAGGCCAGCTCAGAACTTGCTTGTAACAGTCCCCTATTGCTCCTTCATGCCAAAAATCAAGGTTCTAATGTCAACGGTTCTCCTTATTTTGCCGACGAAAGGATTCGGATGGACTCACTCACTCACTCATTCCGGACAATTTGCAAATGAGAGCCTACTTCGTAGGAATATCGCTATTCCCACCTTTGTGATCTTACACGATACATTACAAGTAAAGTATAACATGAAATCGTATGAAGCAGTTGACGAGCGTTTTCCCCCATATCTACCGCTCAATGTGCCTGAGGCATCGATATTGATGGTCACAGCGGTGTAGACAGACATAGAAACAGAGAATAGTGTAGCCTTTGAGTGAATAAAAGGGGCTTTCTCTTTCGGCCAGCCAAAGTCTATCAGTCTCAAAAGAGATTGAAGGAGTTTGCCGATCGGAAACCTTTAAAGGATTTTATCTCTTGAAGGAGAGAGTTAATTAGATCACAAAGACACGGATTCATTCCGCTTTTCCCAACGTTTGTTGACTCATAGTACAATATTGCCATCCGACACGACATTTCTCACCTAACCCTCGCTCATGATACATGGGCATGTGTATAATCAGACGGCCCAAATCCTAGGGATATGTTTGTATATAACGCTGATATGCCCAACGTCATACACATATGGATGAGAGAGAGAGAGAGAGAGAGAGAGAGAGAGAGAGAGAGAGAGAGCAATACGGATCGAAGGGGGTCCTTATCTCCTTCTTCAACACCATGGTTGCGTTTATCGGTAAGCTCACATGCGAAATATAAGCGCCCGATTCGACATTCAATAAGCAGCCGTCGTCGATGAAGAAGTTCAGCGGCTATAATCGGTAGGCCTCACTCACATGCTACTTCAACCACAAAG